>AWOL01S0010248.1:238042-254712 GCA_000715115.1 Nicotiana otophora | reverse complement strand
AATCCAAACACACATATAATTTTGGGGGGGGGGGATAAAAAAAGGGATGTGACACAATGCACTATCAGCTCCTATCAGTGAGCCTCCGATTCAGAGCTATCATCGTGGTTATTCGGCACGTTCGGGTTATCTTTAGCTTCAGCAGCCACAACAACAGGATGGGTGTTTTGAGTGTGGTGGTATTGGGAACATCAGGAGGTCCTGTCCGAGATTATTGAGTGGCATGCCATAACAGAATTCTCGTGCCATGGTTCCCGCACCGGTTGCTCCAACGCCCGCTCAGCCAGCTAGAGGTGGGTGTCAGACAACCAGAGGTGGAGGTCAGACCGTTAGAGGTAGAGATCAGGCCGTTAGAGGTGGAGGCCAACTGATGAGTGGTGATTTTACCACTTATTTTAGTCTCTTTTCTTTATATTACACGTCCTTTAATTATAATATGAGGTTGTTTATGGTGTGTATTGCTAGATATTCAGGTAAATAATGCCATGAAGAGAGTTGAATTCAATTGAAGTGGAATTGAGCAAAAAAAAGTACAAAAGTGCAAAATCCTTTAGTAATTCCGCACCTGCGGAACACTGTTCGCATATGCGAACTCGCATCTGCGAGGTGGAAGGATGCATATGTGGAATTTAGATTCCTTCCCTGGGACCGCATCTGCGAAAGAAGAACCGCTTCTGTGGTGGTTTATCTCCTCATAAAATACGTATGCGATTGTGCATCTGCGATTGCGCATATGCGCATGCAAGTCCGCTTATGGAGCTAGAGTTTCCCTTCAATGTTCGCATCTGCGATAGGCTATCCGCATCTGCGGAGCCACATCTGCGTGGATACTTCAGCAGGTGCGGTCAACGGGCTTCACACCTGTGCAGACTTGGAAATTCACATCTTCTCAATTCCAAACCCACAAATATACGACCTAGCAGATCTTTTGGATATCTTTGGATTATTGTTCAGTCTCTTAGACTAGAGAAGACAAGTTTTGAAGCTAGGGTTCTTGCACACACACTTGGGTCTTGAAGATTTGAAGCTTTTGGTTGAGAATTTCTTACTCATTTATGCTCATTTCTTCATTTTCTTGCTTTATATTGAATATCTAAGTGTGTAGTATTTTTTCCAACACTTGAATCTTGTTTATGGAAATATTCATGTTTAAAGTGTGGATTAAATATCTTGTTGTGCTTTTGTATTGAACGATATTTAGCTATATTGAAGTGAATTATTGTTTCTTTAATTATTCTTGTTCTTTAATGTTTCCAAAGGGATTAGCTAACCCTAGGACTCGCCCATTAACTTTGAACTAATTTTGGGAAAGATAATTTGGGGCTGAGAAAGATTAATTAACAAGAACTTGAGGCTTTAACCCTCATTTTATAGATTCTACCTATGGATAGGATTGAACTACTTGTATTCATATTCAGGTGTGCTTAATCTATTAATTGTTTTAGGGATAATTCAATTAGGAAGTCTTGTTAGTATTCGGAAGAAGCTAATATAGAATTATTACCCGAGGCTAATTAATATAAACTCGCTCATATTTGTAAAATCGTAAAATACATTGGATCGTTACTTGAGTGTAATTCCCGATGCATCTATACTTGTAGCCATTGATCATTTTACTTGCTTTCTAGATTAGTTTATATTTTTGCATTTAGCTATAATATTTTCTCAACAACCATTCTAAGTATTTGGCATTGCATAATAAGTGATAATTCTCTTACATTCCTAATCGCCTATATATTGTTCTTTATGGGATTCGACCCCGACTCATAGTTGGGTAAATTATATTACATGCGACTGTGTCCATTTACTTTTTAGTAGTGGATTTGGACGTCATCAAAATTGGCGCCATTGTCGGGGAACGATTTGGCGTATTTAGGTTATTTGAGAAGTAAGCGTAAGTGCTTTGGTCCAAACTTGTGAATATTAGTGTAATTATTTTTTTATCTTTGTTTATTTTTCTTATTTATTTTCTTAGGAGTTAAATTAAGGGGTTTGAAGTGTTGGAACAAGCCAAAACAGTGGCTGCCCAGATCTGCCCACCTGAAGTCTGGTGCAACCGCACCTGCGGACAAAAGCACGCAGGTGCGCTCACGCAGAAGCGGAAACTAAGGTGCAGATGCGCAACAATTCGCAGGTGCGGTGAAAAATTCGCAGAAGCGGCTTCGTAGAAGCGCTTCTGGAGTCGCATGTGCGAGTATTGGGCTGGTTTAATGAAATAAACCCTCATTTCATAAGGTATATTCTAACCTTTTTCCCCCAAACTCAAACTCCTCTCATCTCTCACACCATCAGCTCATACTAGAATTCTCAAGCACAAGACCACACAGGTACCATGTCTCTCATTTACTCCTCTCTTCTACTTCTCTTTTCTTTTTCTTCTTCTTCTTCATCTCGTCTGTTCTACAGTCATGTTTTCAGTTTTTTCTTTATTTTTATTATCACTGTTAATTTTAGGGGTGAGGGAAAATGGTTGAGAGTGTCTGTGTGTGTGCTGCTTATGATGAAACAAATTTTTGGGAAGTCTGAGTACCAAATTCAATTGAAAAAAGCATATCATCATCTCTGCTTGTCATGTGTTCGACAAATTGTCCAAAAGAAAATTATTAGCTAAGTACCACAAAATTAGGTTTAATAGAATCGTCGGTTCATGTAGTGCACTAATTTAGAAGTCTTGAGTATAAATTATGTGCTAAAAATCTTGTTTGAGAAGTAAAAGAAGTCGAAAATTCTGGGCTTTGGAACCCTTTGATAAACACTGCAAAAGCGAAAAAGTGTCGCAGATGCGGCCTCGCACCTGCGTTGACTGTTCTGCAGGTTTGAACTCTGGGGAGATGGGCAAAAGTGCAGAAGCGGATAAAAACCCACAGAAACGGGACCGCACCTGCGATGGTCTTTCCGCAGGTGCGGAAACTGGGCAGAATTCCCAATTCCAGTAGCTTTGCATATGGAGCTTCCTGGACCCGTTCGACTCGATTCTTTGGCCTAATTGCTTTATTTTAAATTTCCTAACATGATTCTACTGCCTGACTAACATTGTTTTGATTTTTTGAAGGTACCTTGAGCTAAAATGGACCCGAACATGAACGAACATGCCTCGCTTGATCACGAAATTGAAGAAGTGGCTTATAACGTGAACTATGATGCTAACAGATTCATGTCTTTCCATTGCCAAGACTGATATTATGATGATATCCTCACGAAGAAGCTCAAACTTGAGAAGGGAATTGCCGATGACAAAGTGACCGAGCTCCTTCCGAATTTCCATGGCCGGCTAGTTTCAAGCGGCTGGACCTGCTTCATCCCCACTCCATGCAAAGCCAATGAGGAATGGGTCAGGGAATTTTATGCCAATTTAAGGTGTACACATTTCCAAAACCATGAAATCACTATAAGGGGGAAAACTGTGAGATTCGGAGTTGAAGAAATAAATGATGTCTATGGGCTCCCAAATCATCCGCTCGAGCCAGTGCAAGAAAGAGATACATGCGACAATGGTGATTGGCTAGTCGCTAAGCTATGTCCTCCAGGTCATAGAGTGACTTGGGCTACAAAGAAAAAGGCATAAAATATGGTAATTTAACAGCCGAAGCAAAAAATATGGTTGTATATCATTGCGAGTAGAGTGTCTCCTTGTGGGAACGTGTCTGATGTCACATATACCAGGACCTTAATAATTGCTTGCATCCTTGATGGCATTCCTGTGAATGTCGGTCACTACATTGTTCAGGAGCTGAAGGAGTATGTGCTTCAAGGTGGCACGTCATTGATATTTCCATCATTGATTACAGAGTTGTGCCGGCGTACACAAGTTGAGAAATGGGATGGAGATCATTTGATACTGTCAGACAAGCCCCTTCACCCATTGAGAGTGATAGGAGCAGGCAGTGTGCTAAAGAGCAAGAAGAGTAAAATGGAGATTACAGTAGGTGAGGGGTCCTCATCACAAGCTACTCAGGCCGAGGGACCATTTGGGATGCTAAATTTCCAGCTTTCCTCCATTCGTGACCTAGTGTCACAACTCCCTAGTGGGCCTTCACACTCCCAGCCTATGCTCGAATATTGTACCAGGGAAGAACTGAAGACCTACATGGAGGTCCAAAACAAGTCTCACGAGAATTTGGCAGCTTCTGTTGGCAGGATTGAGGTAGCCTATGGCAACATGGCCAAGGCACATGTAAATCTGCAGGCGGACTTCAAAAAGGAGAAATAGAGAAATAATAAGAAAGGCAAGTTTATAATAAAGATGTGGAGAGGCGTCAAAGCCATCTTCAAATGGGGCCCGCCGAACAGGAAGATACCCGTTGTTGATGATGAGGATATCGAGGAGTACTCTTTCATGTTGAGTGTTGATGCTGATGATGCTGATGATACTGATGTTGATGAGGCCGAGAGTTCTCAGCAACAGTGATTAGCCCTCTCCCGCAATCTGCTGGTCTGATGCAGCCCTCGGGAAGACCCTCCAACTACTCTTATTTTCTTTTGATATTGTGCTGTGAGGACACTGCAATGTTTTTAGTTGGGGGTGGCTTTAGGGAGTATAGTTTATTTGTACATTGATGCTATATATGTGCCCTTGCCGGGTGTATGTTGTGGTATTGATATTGTGTGCTCTTGCTGGACTTGTTTTAGTAGTGCTTATCATGTGCTCTTGCCGAGCGTAGTTGTGATTGGTTTTACATTTGCGAGATTAGTCATGTTTGTTATTCTATTTTATTTTTCTTTACTTACTTATTTTCTTTAGTAGTTTTTAGTTTACGTTAGTTTTGTTCATCTAGTATTAGTTTCTTTAAGTAGTTTTTGTTATTTTATTTTATTTCTTTAGTGTTTATTTTATCTTCTTTAGTAGTTTTAGTTTATATTTTAATTCTTTAGTAGTATTTCCTTGGATTTTCTTTATGCTACGGTTCTTTCCCGAGAAACATTTTTATGTTGAACCGGGTGACTTTTCCCTATGATGGATGGCGTGACGACTTTCTTAAGGGAATTAGTCTTGTTTTGTTATGTGGAGACTTTTGGATTATTTTGTACGAATAAAATTAGTCTCTTGTATGTGAAGTGTGAATTAAGAATACCCCTCCGAATTTTGGTTTTAAATTAAAAAAGTGAGTTGCATGGGGAGGAATAATTTTTGTGATAACGTTTTGGCTCTTCTGGTAACTCTTTGCCCACTAGTTGGTATGATATTGCTCTAGATGCTCTTATTAAGAAGTGAAATTAATCCGTCTTGATTAGTTCATGTGCCATGTGTATTAGTTTTTGTTATAAATAATTCTTGTGTTTACTTCTTTCATCTAGAACTTGCCCGGTTGGTCTTTCAATGCTAATGTTAATTATGCTTGGTTGGAGGGATGACCTTAGGAATTCTTTGTGATCTTTGAAAAAAGCCTCTTAAGCCTTTCAAACCTATCATTGCATAAATATTATCACTAGTTTACCCTATTTGAGCCTTTAACCTTTTCTTTGGCCACCTCATTACAAACCTTTACCCTTTTGTGAAATAATTCCCTCTTTTGAACCCGTCCCTCCTTGAATATTGAGAATGAGGCTAAAAGCCTAAGTTGGGGGTGTTGGTATTAAGTTGGAAATTGGTAAGGTTGTACGTTGAGTGTAGAAACATATACCTCAAAGTTGTTCATAGGAAGTTACTCAAGCTCCAAAAGAATAAAAAAGAAGAGAAAAATATGTAGATATATAAATATGGAGTCTTGAGAAAATTAGAGAGGTACTTTAGATGGTTCTATGTTAGTAACTAGATGCTAATAAGGGCGATGTGGTTTAAAAAGAAGGAAATTGCAAAAAGAAAGACAAATGTGAGTAGTGTTCAAGTAGGGTGTAGTCACTTGTATCCCAAATGCTTATCCGACCCTTCCCTAAACCAACATTACAAGATTAAAAAGTCCTTATGGGATCTCCAACCGAATGTTCTTGAATAGACTGCGAATTAAAATAAGGGCAATCTTATGGCATGATATTTTGTAACACTTGCAATTCTTTGTTGAGAGTGAGTGTCTTTGTGCATTTGTCCCGTGTGTTGTATTTGTAAATATGGTGATTTTGGGACTTTCTTTCTTGTGAGGGAACATGAATTAGAATGGATTGGTGACATTGTTGTATCCCGAAATGAGTAAATTGAGCATATGTAGTAGACTAGTACTTTTGAGTCACTTCTTGAGACTTTTTGTTGTCACTTGATTATTTTGAAACTCCTTTGTATTTCTTAAAGTTATTTTAAATGAGGGAGTTATTTGATTGAAATTCACATGCTTGAGCCTAATTATTAGTACCCACCAAATCCATAAGTATGGTGCATAATTGGAGAATGTGGTTTGTGTATGATAGCAATGCCACTTGTGCTTTAAATGGTAGAACCTCATTGAATTGTTGGTTTTGATTTCCTTGAGGACAAGCAAAAGCTTTAAGTTGGGGTGTTGATGAGTGGTGATTTTACCACTTATTTTAGTCTCTTTTCTTTATATTACGCGTCCTTTAATTATAATATGAGGTTGTTTATGGTGTGTATTACTAGATTTTCAGGTAAATGATGCCATGAAGAGAGTTGAATTCAATTGAAGTGGAATTGAGCAAAAAAGAGTACAAAAGTGTAAAATCCTTTAGTGATTCCGCATCTGCGGAACACTGTTAGCATATGCGAACTCGCATCTGCGAGGTGGAAGGCCGCATATGTGGAATTAAGCTTTCTTCCCTGGGACTGCATCTGCGAAAGAAGAACCGCTTCTGCGGTAGCGTATCTGCGCATAAAATACGCATTTGCGATTGCACATATGCACATGCAAGTCCGCTTATGCGGAGCCATGGTTTCCCTTCAATGTTCGCATCTGTGATAGGGTATCCGCATCCGCATGGATACTTCCGCATGTGCGGTCAACGAGCTTCAGACCTAGGCAGACGTGGAAATTCACATCTCCTCAATTCCAAACCCACAAATATACGACCTAGCAGATCTTTTGGATATCTTTGGCTTATTTTTCAGTCTCTTAGACTAGAGAAGACAAGTTTTGAAGCTAGGGTTCTTGCACACACACTTGGGTCTTGAAGATTTGAAGCTTTTGGTTGAGAATTTCTTACTCATTTATACTCATTTCTTGCTTTGTATTTAATATCTAAGTGTGTAATATTTTTTCCAACACTTGAATCTTGTTTATGGAAATATTCATGTTTAAAGTGTGGATTAAATATCTTGTTGTGCTTATGTGTTGAACGAGTTTTAGCTATATTAAAGTGAGTTATTATTTCTTTAATTATTCTTGTTCTTTAATTTTTCCAAAGGGATTAGCTAACCCTAGGACTCACCTATTAACTTCGAACTAATTTTGGGAAAGATAATTTGGGGTTGGGAAAGATTAATTAACAAGAACTTGAGGCTTTAACCCTCACTTTATAGATTCAACCTAGGGATAGGATTGAACTACTTGTAGCTATATTTGGGTGTGCTTAATCTCTTAATTGTTTTAGGGATAATTCAGTTAAGAAGTCTTGTTAGTCTTCGGAAGAAGCTAATATAGAATTATTACCCGATGCATTTATACTTGTAGCCATTGATCATTTTACTTGCTTTCTAGGTTAGTTTACATTTTTGCATTTAGCTATAATATTTTCTAAACAACCATTCTAAGTGTTTGACATTGCATAATAAGTGATAGTTCTCTTACATTCCTAATCGCCTATATATTGTTCTATGTGGGATTCGACCCATAGTTGGATAAATTATATTGTATGCGACCGTGTCCATTTACTTTTTAGTAGTGGATTTGGACGTCATCACCAACCAGCTAGTGGACGTCCCAGAGATGTAGTTCAGAGTGGTGGGGCCCAACCCCGATTTTATGCTTTCCCAACTAGGTTTGAGGCCGAGTCATCTGACGCCGTGATCACATGTATCGTTCTAGTTTGCCATAGAGATGCTTCAGTTCTATTTGATTCGGGATTTACTTATTCGTACGTGTCATCCTATTTTGCTTCGTATCTAGTTGTGCCTCGTGATTCTTTGGGTACTCATGTGTACGTGTCCACGCCGGTGGGAGATTCTATTATTGTAGATCGTGTCTATTGTTCGTGTATGGTTACTATCGGGAGTCTCGAGACTCGCGTAGATCTTCTACTTTTTGATATGGTAGATTTTAATGTTATCTTGGGTATGGATTGGTTGTCACCTTATCATGCTATATTAGATTGTCACGCCAAGACGGTGACCTTAGCCATGCCGGGGTCGCCTTTATTAGAGTGGAAAGGGACTCTTGGCCATTCTACCAGCAGTGTTATCTCTTATGTGAAGGCTCAAGTTGAAGGAATTGAAGGAGCAGTTGCAAGATTTACTTGATGAAGGATTTATCAGACCTAGTGTCTCGCCCTGGGTGCACCGATCTTGTTTGTAAAGAAGAAAGATGGTTCAATGAGGATGTGTATAGATTATCGGCAGTTGAACAAGGTCACTATCAAGAACAAGTATCCGTTGCCAAAAATTGATGACTTATTTGATCAACTTCAGGGTGCCAAGGTATTTTGGAAGATTGATTTAAGGTCTGACTATCATCAGTTGAAGATTAGGGCATCTTATGTCCCTAAGACAGCTTTCTAGACTCGGTATGAGCATTATGAGTTCCTATGTCATTTGGGCTGACAAATGCCCCAGCAATTGAGCTACCTGATTCATTCTACACCGGAGGATTTCCTTGCTGAATAACTTCAGTGCTTAGAAGTTCAGGATCATTCTTCTATTTCATACCATGCTTTGGCCGGTGGTAGTTCTTCTACAACTCTTCGATTCAATGGCCATGTACGGGGTTCGCCGGTGCAGGTGCTTGTGGATGGTGGAAGCACACATAATTTTTTCCAAACCCGTGTGGCTAAGTTTCTCAATATGCCTGTGGAAGCTATAAAGCCTTTTGCGATAATGGTTGGCATCGGTCAACGCCTTCATTGTAAGGGAATAGCCCGTCAAACACCAATAGTGATCCAAGGTGGTGAACTGATATTGGACCTTTATGTCTTGCCTATGCATGGGGCGGATATTGCTTTGGGCGTTACATGGTTAGGATCACTGGGTCCAATCTTGACTGATTACTCTTCTCGTACGATGGAAGTTTTTTCATCAAGGCCAAAAGTTCAGCTGGCTTAGAGAACCGCCAGTTGAAGCCCAACCAGTCCAATTACAAACATTACGACGCCTATCAGAGGTTGAGGTTGTTTCCTCTTTTTTTTTTTAATGATGATCATAACTGATGAGTCGGGACTTCCTCCTCTGTCACCGAATTTACAGTCCCTTTTGGAGGAATTTGAAGATGTATTTACCAAACCTCAAGGTTAATCTCCGGGTAGCGCACAAGAGCACTCCATTCGTCTACATCCAGGTTCAGGTCCAGTTAATGTTAAACCATACCATTACCCATATTTTCAGAAGCAAATAATGGAGAAATTAGTTTCTGATATGCTTGCCGAGGGAATTATCCGTCCTAGCACCAGTCCATTCTCGTCCCTTGTTTTGCTAGTGCGGAAGAAGGATGGTACGTGGTGATTTCGTGTAAATTATCGGGCCTTAAATTCCATAACTGTGAAGGATAGGTTTCCCATTCCGACTATTGATGAACGTTTTGATGAATTAAATGGTGCGACTTAATTCTCAAAGCTGGATTTATTATCCGGCTATCATCAAATCAGGGTTTGACCCGAGGATGTTGAGAAGACTACATTTCGTACTCATGAAGGGCATTATGAGTTTCTAGTAATGCCATTTGGTTTAACAAATGCACCATCCACTTTCCAAGCTATAATGAATTCTGTTTTTCGCCCTTTCCTTCGTCACTTTGTCTTGGTTTTCTTTGACGATATTTTGGTCTATAGTCGGACATGGAATGACCATTTGCAATACTTGACTCAAGTTTTCCTACGGCTCCGCGGACATAAACTAGTCGCTAAGCATTCCAAATGCATGTTTGCGCAACCTCAAGTTGACTATCTTGGTCATGTGATTACTGAGCAAGGTTTGGTTGTGGACCCTACAAAAATTTCAGATATTATACAGTGGCCAACTCCTAAGTATGTTAAGGGTGTTAGAAGCTTGTGAAGCCTAGCGGGGTACTATTGTCATTTCATTCGACAATATGCCACAGTTGCTAGTCCCTTAACTGATTTGTTGAAGAAAGAATCATTTTCCTAGGGTGACTTTGCCCAGCAAGCCTTTGATTGTTTGAAAAAGAAGCTTGGTTGTACCCCGGTTCTAGCTTTACCAGACTTCACTCAAGAATTTCATGTGGAAACAGATGCATCCGGAGTTGGAGATGGAGCTTTCCTTTCCCAAAAGGGCCATCCTATAGCCTATTATAGTCAGAAATTATGTCCACGAATGTGGCGTGCTTCAACATATCATAGGGAAATGTATGCCGTTACGCAGACGGTGAGTAAATAGCGACAATACTTGCTGGGAAGTTAATTTACCATTATCACTGACCAACAATCACTCAAAAATCTCACTGACCAACTCATTCAAACACTGGATCAGCAAAAGTGGCTTGGAAAGTTAGTGGAGTTTGATTTTCGTATAGTTTACCGGCTGGGAAAGATGAACAAAGCAGTTGATATATTATATAGGCCACCTGAAGTCTCCTTACTAGCCATAATAGCTAGTAAATTGGATTGGGTAGATGCAGTTCGTGAGGCTACCAAGACACACCCTGAAATGGTTGCCATCAGACAGGGCATTGATTTGCAATCTGAGAATTATGCTGACTCTGTATTCGGTGAAGGCCTTTAATTCTTTAAAGGCAAATTAGTTATTCCCTCTGATTCCCCTATTCGTATTCAACTTATACAAGAATTTCATGATTCTCCAATAGGCGGGCATGCTGGTATAGCTAGAACCTTTCACCGTCTCTCATCAAATTTTTATTGGCACAATATGCGAAGAGATGTACGAGCTTTTTTGGTTGCCTGTCAAACCTCTCAGCAGATGAAGGACAATAATAGAAGTCCCACTGGCCTCTTACAACCATTACCCATTCCAAATGTGATTTTTGAAGAAATCGCAATGGATTTCATTACTTGTCTTCCTAGTTCTAAGGGAAAGGCAACAATAATGACAATGGTGGATCCTTTGTCCAAATATGGCCATTTCATTCCTTTGTCGGCAACTTTAACGGCCCATTCCGCTGCCATAGCTTTCACAGCACATGTTATTAAGCTACATGGTCCTCCAAGGGTTATAGTATCCGATCGAGATCCGAGATTTCTTCATTCCTTTTGGAAAGAAATTAATCGACTGCAAGGAACAACCTTAGCCATGAGCATCACGTACCACCCTTAGTCCGATGGCCAATCTAAGGCACTAAACAAATGTGTTGAGCAATATTTACGGTGCTTTATTTCCGAGAGTCCTCATGAGTGGGTGCCCATGTTACCTTGGGCGGAATACTGGTACACCATATATTTTCATTCTTCTGCAGGTCTTACTCCCTTTCAGGTTTTATATGGAAGGGAACCTCCTTCTGTATCTCGCTACATCTTGGGTATTGCTGCAGATGATTTGTTTGAGAAATACATGCTTAGAAGGGATGAAGTGTTTACCGTGCTAAAAGAGAATCTGCAATGAGCCCAAATTCGTATGAAAACCTATGTTGATGCACACCGGACTGATCTGCAGTTAGATGTTGGTGATTGGGCTTTTGTAAAGCTCAAACCTTACCGACAGTTGTCCCTCAGACTCCGAAACTGCCACAAACTAGGCAAGAGGTATTTTGGTCCTAATTGAGTGGTTAAAAGAATTGGTTATGTGGCCTATAAACTTGATCTTCCAGCTGATGTGCCCATTCATCCAATCTTTCACATATCTATGCTTAAAAAGTGCGTTGGGACTCCAACTGAACAAGTAACTCCATTAATTCCTACGTCAACAGAAGAACAGCTACCTCCGAACCTTTAGGACAAGGTTCTCATTGGGGAGGAAAGTATTGTGATGAATCCATTGGACCAAGTTAATGTGGAAGAGGTTGAATCCCAGCAAAATGAGAGTAAAGTTGGGCCTGGGTCTGTTAGAAGAAGCCAGCGTACAAAACAACCCAACAAGCTTTTACAAGATTATGTGTTAAGTTAAAGGGAAGGAAGGAACATGTCAAGCAAAATATAGGTTATATGTATTTGTTATATGCGCGAGCAGTTTCAGAGTAGTGGGCAAGCAAGATGTTGTAACAGTTTTTAATTTTTATGGATTTGATGAACCGGGTATTCAAGCCCTATTTGGATTCTCTTGTGTTTGTATTCATTGATGATATCTTGATCTACTCCCACAGTCGAGAGGAGCATGAGCAGCATCTTCGGATTGTACTCCAGACCCTGAGAGATAGCCAGTTATATGCCAAGTTTTCAAAGTCTGAGTTTTGGTTGGGCTCAGTTGCCTTTTTGGGGCACGTCTTATCGGCAGAGGGTATAAAGGTGGATCCTAAGAAGATTGAGGTAGTTCAGAGCTGGCCTAGACCTATTTTAACTACAGAGTTTCGGAGTTTTCTGGGTTTCGCAGGTTATTATCGCCGGTTCGTGGAGGAGTTTTCATCCATAGCAGCCTCATTGACCAGATTGACCCAGAAGCCTTTCAGAAGCTCAAGACTGCTTTGACTATGACACCAATATTGGTGTTGCCCACTGGTTTAGGATATTACACGGTGTATTGTGATGCTTCTCGTATTAGGATCGGTGAGGTATTGATGCAAGATGACAAGGTGATTGTATATACATCGCGGTAGTTGAATGTCCACGAGAAGAATTACCATGTTCATGACTTAGAGTTGGCAGCCATTGTTCATGCGCTGAAGATTTGGAGGCACTATCTTTACGGCGTGTCGTGTGAGGTATTCACGGATCATCGGAGTCTACATTATTTTTTCAAACAAAAGGATCTCAATTTGAAGCAAAGGAGGTGGTTGGATCTATTAAAAGACTATGATATCACCATTTTGTATCATCCTGGGAAGGACAATGTGGTCGCCGATGCCTTGAGTAGAAAGGCTGTGAGTATTGTCAGCCTTGCATATATTCTAGTTGGTGAGAGGCTGTTTGCAGAAGATATTCTGGTGTTGCCCAATCAAATTGTGGGGTTATATATTTCAGAGCCCAATCGTGTTTCAGCTTGCACAGTCGCTCGATCTTCCTTGTATGAGCGCATCAGAAAGCGTCAGTGTGATGATCCTCATTTGCTTATCCTTAAGGACACGGTGCGGTACAGTAGTGCCAAGCATGTTACTGTTTTAGATGATGGAGTTTTGAGGATGCAGGGTCGTATTTGTGTGCCTAATATGGATGGACTTCGTGAGTTGATTCTTGAGAAGGCCCATAGTTCCCGGTATTCCAGTGTGGATAGGTTAACCAAGTCGGCACATTTCATTTCAGTGGCAGTTGCCTATTCTTCAGAGCGGTTAGATGAGATCTACATCCGCGAGATCGTCTGTCTTCATGGTGTGCCCGTGTCCATCAGTTATGATCGAGGTACGTAGTTTACCTCGCACTTATGGAGGGCCGTACAATGTAAGCTGGGCACGCAGGTTGAGTTAAGTACAACATTTCATCCCCAAACAGACGGACAGTCCGAGCGCACTATTCAAATATTAGAGGATATGCTTCGCGCTTGTGTTATGGATATTAGGGGTTATTGGGATCAGTTCTTGCCGAAGTTTGCCTACAATAATAGCCACCAATTGAGCATTCAGATGGATCCCTATAAAGCATTGTATGGGAGGCAGTGCCATTCGCCAGTTGGTTGGTTTGAGCCGGGAGAGACTCGGTTGTTGGGTATCGATTTGGTACATGATGCCTTGGACAAGGTTAAGATTATTCAAGATCGACTTTGCATAGCTCAGTCTAGGCAGAAGAGTTATGCCAACCATAGATTTCGTGATATTGCATTCATGGTTGGAGAGAGGGTATTGCTCCATGTTTCACCTATAAAGGGTGTGATGAGGTTCCAAAAGAAGGGCAAGTTGAGCCCTAGGTATATCGGACCCTTTAAGATTCTTGAGATAGTGGGTGAGGTGGACTACATGCTTGAGATAGTTTATCAGCAGTTCATTCGGTGTTCCATGTGTCCATGCTCCGAAAATATCATGGTGATCAGTACCATGTGTTAGATTTCAGCTCTGTCCAATTGAATAAGGATTTGACTTATAAGGAGGAGCCGGTAGCTATTCTAGCCCGACAAATCCGACAGTTGAGGTCTAAGGGTTATCTTTCAGTTCGAGTGTAGTGGAGAGGTCAGCCGATTGAGGCAGCCATGTGGGAGTCTGAGTCGGACATGCGGAGCAGATATCCACACCTTTTTACCAGTCCAGGTATTTTTCTATTTCCATTCGAGGACGAACATTTATTTTAGAGGCGGAGAATGTGATGATCCGATAGGTCATATTTAATTTTAACCTTCATTTCTGTATTCCGAGACCTTGAATAGCTCCATTCATCCTTTCTCGATTTGCGTGCACATGTCTTATTTTTTTCCGGAAAATTTGTGTGTGAAAAACTAGAGAAAATATAAAATTTTGCCTTAAAACTCATTTAAGTTGACTTAAGCCAACATTTTATGTAAATAGATCTGGATTAGTGTTTTGACGGTCCTGGTGGGTCTGTATCGTGATGTAGGACTTGAGCGTCTGCCCGGAATCGAATTTGGAAATCCCTAGCTTGATTTAACGCCATTTGTCGGAAACTAGAAATTTAAAGGTTTAAAGATTTCAAAGTTTGACCGGGAGTTGACTTTATTGATATTGGGGCCGGAATCTGATTCTGGAAAATGTAATAGGTCCGTAATATCATTTATGACTAGTATGCAAAATTTGAAGTTAATCAGAGTTGTTTTGCTATGAATCGACATTCGTTTTGAAATTCGAAAGTTCATTAGTTCCTTAGGCTTGAATCGATGTAAGATTCGTGGTTTTAGTGTTGTTTGATATAATGTGACACTTTGAGAGTGTTCATATGATGTTTTAGGACTTGTCGGTATGTTTAGTTGAGGTCCCGGGTGCCTCGGGTGTAATTCGGACCATGTCGGTGCATTTCAGAATTCTTGAAAACTGTTGAACCTGCTGCTACTGGTTTCCTTCTTCGCGTTCATGATTGAGGTCTCGCGTTTGCGAAGGACAGGTAGGCGAGATCGTTCTTTGTGTTCGTGAAGGTAGGCACACGTGCGTGAAGGCAGGAGAAGTTGCTCACCGTGTTCGCAAAAGAGGGGTCGCGTTCGCAAAGAGGATTTTGGCAGTTGTGCACATTTGTGCATCGCGAATGCGAGGCTCATTCCGCATTCGCGACCAATGAAATATGGGTAGTAAATTTTTGTGCTTTGCGAACGCGAGGCATTTTCCGCTTTCGCGAAGAAGGAATCTCTAGACAGCAGAATAAACTCCAAAAACGAGACTTCGTCTCATTCTTCTATTTTTGCGATTTAGAGCTCGATGAGAGGCAATGTTTCGGGAGATTTTCAAGGAAAACATTGGGCTAAGAATTCCTAACTCAATTTTGGTTAAAGTACATGAATCTATTATTGTTTTTAGCATTTAATTAGTGTTTTAAGTTGAAAACGTTTGAAAACCCATTTGGCTAAATTTGAGGATTTGAGGGCCGAGTTGTGATCGAAATTGGGTAATTTTGGTATGGTTGCACTCGTCGTTGAATGAGGGTGGGTCCGGATTTTGTATTTTTTTTAATTTCGTGATGTGGGCCCTACGTTGACTTTTTAGTTGACTTTTTATTTCTTTGCAAATATCGTAATTTTTATTGTTCGAATTAGTTTTCTTTGGTTAGATTCGAGCCTTTTGGAGTTGGATAATCGAGGAAAAGGCTTACTAGTGGATTGAGTTAGCGTGATTTGAGGTAAATGTTGGGTCTAACCTTGACTTGAGGGAATAGGGATCCTTGAACTATGTGCTATGTGAATTTCATATGTAGCAGCGTATATGTGAGGTGACGTACACCGTCAATTACTTGTTTCCATGTCTACCCGTATTTCATTAATTATATTATTCCATGTCTTGATTGTTACGTGCCTTAATTGCTTCCTATGCCTTAACTTGCTACTTGTCATTTATTTTTCTCGTATTATAAATGTAAATTTCTTCCATGTTTCTATACTTAATTGATAATTGTTGTAATTGTCTTGCTTGTACCCTTTAACTGCCATATATTTGACTTGTCTTGTTGCTCAGTATTAATTGTAGCCTTTCATGATTTGGTACGAAACTCCCTTCTTGATTTATGGCTTTCATATTCGTTTATCGTATAAATTCTTGTGATTCGAGTTGTTAAATTGATTGCACTTGTTGATTTATTTATGAATCGAGTTGCACGCCGCAACAGATGGAATAAGGGTGGATTTATATTGATACGGTGGGATCAGGTTACGTGCCGCAACAAGTGAAATAAGGGTGGATTGATATGGTGAAATATGAAAAAAGTATGATATTGACTATGGTTATATGGTGGGATCGGGTTGCGCGCCGCAACATATATTTACTTATTATTATTATTATTATTATTATTATTATTATTATTATTATTATTATTATTATTATTATTATTATTATTGATATTTACATGGAGGAATAAGTGAAAATTGTATGGTACGGTGGGATCGAGTTGTGCGCCGCAATAGTTTATGTGTTTTGTATTCTCTGTTGTATTGTGTT
>AWOL01S0010248.1:219098-237363 GCA_000715115.1 Nicotiana otophora | reverse complement strand
AGCCTTTCATGATTTGGTACGAAACTCCCTTCTTGATTTATGGCTTTCATATTCGTTTATCGTATAAATTCTTGTGATTCGAGTTGTTAAATTGATTGCACTTGTTGATTTATTTATGAATCGAGTTGCACGCCGCAACAGATGGAATAAGGGTGGATTTATATTGATACGGTGGGATCAGGTTACGTGCCGCAACAAGTGAAATAAGGGTGGATTGATATGGTGAAATATGAAAAAAGTATGATATTGACTATGGTTATATGGTGGGATCGGGTTGCGCGCCGCAACATATATTTACTTATTATTATTATTATTATTATTATTATTATTATTATTATTATTATTATTATTATTATTATTATTATTGATATTTACATGGAGGAATAAGTGAAAATTGTATGGTACGGTGGGATCGAGTTGTGCGCCGCAATAGTTTATGTGTTTTGTATTCTCTGTTGTATTGTGTTGGCTTCGGTGCTTTCGTACGAGACTTTGAGGATTGGTATGTCTAATATCTTTATTGCTTTTCGAGGATTGATTTATTTTTATGAGTTAACTGCTTTATTTTTCTGTATGTTTCTTTCCTGTCATTATTTTTATATACTGCGTACATGTTATTGTAAGTGGCCCGCCTTAGCCTTGTCACTATTTCGTCGAGGTTAGACTTGGCACTTACAAAGTACATAGGGTCGGTTGTACTCATACTCCACTCTGTACTTCTTGGAAAAATTTTGGAGTTGGTCCCAGTGGCGGTCAGTTGATTGCTCGATTGACTATTGGGCGGAGACTTGAGGGGCAGCTGCCCGACGTTCATAGCCCTGAAGTCCCCTTATACTTTATCTTAGTTGTATATTTTCTTTCAGACAACCTTACTTTCATTCAAACCTTTATGTGTATTATTCTAGTAGCTCGTGTACTTGTGATACCAGATTCGGGGTTGTATTTAGTTATTATGGCTTTACGCACTTTATTTCAGTTTTATCACATCTATTTTCATAAATTGACATCAGATAAATTTGATTTGTTTAAAATGGCTTAAAATTATTCTAACATTGGCTTGCCTACCAAGTAAAATGTTAGGCGCCATCACAATCCCGAATGTGGAATTCCGGGTCGTGACACAACTGAAGCTCTTATAAAGGCAGCCTTGATACATTCAAACTCTCTTCATTCTAATTTAAGTACAAAGGAAACTAGATATTTATTTAACAACCCAATTGTCCAACGACTGGAAATTGTTTTATGGCTCCCTAGATCCAACCAGAGGTATCTACTATATTGGTGGAAAAAGGACATTACACATGGAGCATCAGTGAGGTGACAAGTGATACTTTCAATTAAGTCAATTAAAGAAATCATAAAAGCATGAACGGAACACCCCTGGTGTTCCATCAAAAAAGGTACTGGCACTGATAGTTGGAAAAGAAGAAATAGGCACAAGATGAATGAAGACCATAAAAGGGGAAGGTTCATGAATCTCTTATAAATAAGGTAAATCGACGTTGATCTTGGTTACGGGAAATCTTTAGTCATTATTGTAATCGTTACAATAAATTATGGTAACAGGCAATCAAGACAAATAATGCCATTAACAAGCCAGAATTAAGTAGGGAACCCATTATAATTGTGTATCATTAGATAAAGACTCGGTCCTTATTTATAAAAGCATCTGAATATTTATCAATATATGCAATTAGTCTTTTATTTTATTCAAGGTGCTCAAACCACAATTTTGGGAGAGATTAACGTTCTACATTAAGCTTTGTTTCCTTACTTATTATTTTCATTATTTTTCTATTCTTTGAATTACCAAGAAAGTGAAGTAATTTTGGTTATAAATAACACTATATTTTCTTAATATTAGCTTTGACCGAGAAATTCATTTTTGGATTAAATAAATTGGTTTCGTTACTGGGAATATGATAATCTGTTCACTTTCCAAATCTCATTTTTAGTAACAAAATATGTCTATTGCTAACGAAAATAATCAGCTGAATCAACAAGATGAAACTCCACCACACCACACACCTACAGCTACTCCTCAGCATTTACGAGAAAGTTCACATGAAAGGTCTGCTTCACGTATTGATGGGCAACATAGAGGTGAACAAACCGCCGAGTAGGATGCTTTGAGGCAGTTGATTGCACAACACGTGAGCGAAGCATTGCGAGCTTTTGCGAATGGGTTTCCCAACGTAACACAAACTCCACCACTAGTGAATACCACCTTAGAGAACCCGTATTCAGGACTTGACAATTCTGAAAGTGGAGAACTACCGAATGAATCTCGTGTTGGAGGATCGGGTACACCGAATAACTGCAATTTAAAAGTTTAGTACTAACTTTGTAGAAACCGCTGAAGGAGCAAAATAAGCGTATAGAGAAAATACCTGGTGTGCTTCCCGTAATCAAGAGTGTGGATATTGACAAATATGCATAGCAACCCTGGAAGCCAAGTGCATCACCTTTGCCAATTTTCAAAAAGTTTAAGATGACTGATATTCCTAAATATGATGGGACATCTGACCCACGGGATCACATTACTGCATTCACCACAGGTGTAAAAGGCAATAATTTAACCAAGTAGGAGATTGAATCGGTCTTGGTCAAGAAGTTTGGCAAAACTCTCACAAAATGGGCGTTAACATGGTACTCAATCTTACTTGGAAATTCTATTGATTCTTTTGCTGATCTTGCAGATTCGTTTATAAAAGCACATTTGGGGGCTCAAAAAGTTGAAAACGGATGGAGTATATCTTCAAAGTTAAATAGGGAAGTACAAAATTGCTCAGAGAGTTCGTATATAGATTCCAACATGAGAGAATGATGCTGCCACGAGTACCTGATAATTGGGCGGCTATGGCATTTGCAAGCAATTTAAATGAAAAAAGTTCAGAAGCCACGAGGAGGCTGAAGAAAGTTTACAGGAGTTTCCTGCAATTACTTGGAACTGTGTTTACAATCGATACAACACGAAGCTGCTGATAGAAGAAAATACGGTTACTCAGCCATGGGCAGATGAAAGGCCAGGATCTAGACGCTCGGAATCAGAGAGAAGGTCTAGTAAGAACATGTATGAGCCTTACATGGGACTTGCGGGGTGAGTTTCATGTCCTAAACAAGACAATGCATGGTTTGATTTAAGATCACGGCAAAAGAAGACAAGTTCTTTTTCTCGATTCAAAAAGGAACGGGACACCCGAGTCAAAGATTCAAGCACTCAAGAAAGAATATGAGATCATAGTTTTAATGTCAGCACTTCTGAATTGGTGGTTGTCCTAAGAGGAATGGTAGATAAGGTACAATATTGGCCAAAAGAGATGAGATTGGATCCAAATAAAAGGAACCCTGAATTTCGGTGCGAGTTTCACAATGATCATGGCCATAGAACATCATATTGCCGGCTCTTGCAAGGGGAAGTTTAATATCTACTGAAGCAAGGCTATCTTACTAACCTGTTCAGTGAGAAAGGAAAACAATCATACATGAAAAACAGACAAGAACCACCAAAGCTTCCATATCCAAAGAGAACGGTAAACGTCATAATCGGTGGAGAAGAAGTTAATGGGGTAACATACACGGTTGCGAAAAAGACATCAAATGTCACCGTAACTCATAGGAAATAAGTTCACCAAATCTTGTAAGGAGACAACATAGTGTTTGGTGACGAGGACGCGAATGGCTTGATGATTCCTCACAGCGACTCACTGGTAATATCTTTACTTGTACATGATACTATTGTTAAACGAGTTTTGATTGACCCAGATAGCTCAATGAATATCATTTTACTGAGAGTGATAAATGAAATATAAAGGAATAATAAAATCATACCAAAAGCATGATCATTATCTGGGTTCGATAATTCAAGCGTCGTTACGAAAGAGAAAGTTGTATTGGCTACATTTGCGTCGTTAAGTCATCATATTCCCATCATAGTGGGGGATCCGACAAATATGGGGAGATCAACATGCATCACAGAATATTAATTCAGTGGTGATTGCAAATGCAACATTCAATGATGTAGATGCGAAATAGCAATTAAAGAATTTAGTTTGGGATAATTCTATTCACACCTCAACTGAAAGTCCACAAAGTCAAACTGACATGGATTCAAGACCTTATATGATTCACGAACCAGAGGAAAACGAGAACATCAAAACAATCACGGAGGAGCTCGAAGCCGTAATATTATTTGTCCACTGGCCAGATAGAAAAGTTTACATCAGAGCAAACTTGAGCCGGAAAATAAAAGGTAAGTTAATTGAATTTTTACGTGCTAACGTAGACTGCTTTGCTTGGTCGCATTTAGATATGACATGTATACCATCAGAGGTAATGACCCATAAGCTGAACGACAATCCATTACATCTACCTGTCAAATAGAAGAAAAGGAAGCACGGGGGATTTAAAAATCAAGTGATCCAGGATGAGATACAAAAACTTCTGAAAATCGGTTCAATACGAGAGGTAAAGTACCATGACTGGCTAACTAATAATGTTGTGGTCCCAAAAAAGAATGGAAAGTGGTGGGTCTCTGTAGATTATACCGATTTAAATAAGGCTTGTCCTAAAGATTCATTTCCTTTACCACACATAGACCAACTAATTGATTCTATCGCATGTCATGAGCTTTTAAGTTTCTTAGATGCTTATTATGGTTATAACCAGATAAAAATGGACCCTCTAGATAAAGAAAAAATCTCATTTATCATAGACAGGGGGACTTATTGCTATAAAGTCATGCCATTTGGCTTGAAAAATACTAGAGCAACGTATCAAAGATTGGTGAGTAAAATGTTTCAAGAGCACTTGGGAAAAACTATGGAGGTCTACATATATGATATGTTGGTCTACTCAACATAGGCATGGGACTATTTTTAACATTTGGATGAAACCTTTGAAATTTCTACAAGTACAACATGAAGTTGAACTCGAAATAATGCGCTTTTGGCATGGCTTCAGGTAAATTTTTGGGCTTTCTTGTTTCTAGCAGGGGTATTGAAATAAATCCCACGTAGATCAAAGTTATTGAAGAAATATCTGATATAGACACGAATAAGAAAGAAATACAAAGATTAACATGTAGGATAGCGGCTCTAGGAAGGTTTATATCCAAATCATCGAAAAAATGCTTTAAGTTCTTTTCCGTATTGAAAAAGCAAAATCGGTTTGAATAGACTGACTAATGACAACAAGATATGAAGTACTGAAAGACATATTTGTCGAATCCTCCCTTGTTAGCAAAGCCAAAAGATGGGGAGAGATTGCTCATATACCTTGATGTGTCAGAAGTGGCGGTAAGTGCGGTACCGGAACATGAAGACAAAGGTAAACAATCTCGGATCTATTATGTTACTAAGTCTTTACTAGATGCCGAGACACGGTATCTTCACTTAGAAAAACTTGCTTTAGCTTTAATTATGACGTCAAGAAAGTTACGACCTTACTTTCAATGTCATCATATTTCTGTTTTAAGTGATTTTCCGCTATGGAATATATTGCACAAGCAAGAATTTTCAGGAAGGTTAGCTAAATAGGCTATAGATCTTAGTGAATATGATATAATATATCAACCCAGAATTGGTACAAAGTCTCAGGTGTTAGAAGATTTCAGCTCGAGCCTAATTCCTGAACCAGAAAAAGAGCTACGAATATGTATCGACGCTAATCTGGGAACTGGGATCTTGTTTACTGACGGTTTTTCAAACATTAAAGGAGCAAGTTTGGGGATAGTTTTAATTCTGCCCTCAGGTGAAATCATAAGACAAGCCATGAAATATTACCCAATTACTAACAATGAGGCAGAGTACGAAGCTGTTATAGCAGGTTTGGAGCTCGCAAAAGAGCTTGGTAATCAAAATTGACTCGTAGCTAGTAGTCGATCAAATGCAAGGAATTTATGTGGAAACATAAACACAAATGCAGCAGTACCTCGAAAAGGTACGAGAATTGCTTAGGCAGTTCTAGACGTGGAAAGTTGTACAAATACCTGGGGAGGAAAATGCAGAAGCAGACACATCGGCAAATCTCGCATCAGTCATTGATGCGACAAATGCAGAAAATGCTGTTGTGGTACACTTATTTCATTCAACCCTCGACCAAACCAAGAATGAGGTAAATTTCAACAATTTAACTTGGGATTGGAGAAACGAGTTTGTGAAGTTTTTGCAGTATGGAATTTTGTCTGAGGATTAAAAGAAATCCTGATTGCTACGATAGATGCCTTGGACCTTCACAAATGGAATAGGTAATAATAGAGGTACATGCGGGGCATTGCGACAATCATGTCAGGGGACATCGTTGGTAAAAACACTAATATGAGCGGGATACTATTGGCCAAAAATGGAGGATGAAGCAGAACATTTTATAGCAAGGTGCGATAAGTGCCAACGATACGCTAATAATATGCATCGATTGGCAGAGTTGCTACATTCAGTTATATCACCATGGCCATTCATAAAATGGGGCATGGATATCGTAAGACCACTGCCTCAATCTAAGGAAAAGGTACTGTTTTTGTTTATTCTAACTGATTATTTATCAAAATGGGTAGAAACATGTGCCTTTAAATAGGTGCGAGAAAAGGAAGTTATGGACTTCATTTGGAGGAATATAATATGTCGATTTGGAGTCCCAAAGGGAATCGTTTATGATAACATACCGCAATTCATAGGTGCGAAAGTTACTGACTTATTCAAAAGTTGGAAGATTAAACGGATTACTTTGGCACCTTACTACACAGTGGCTAACAGAAAAGCTGAGTTAACAAATGAGGTCATCATCAACAACCTAAAGAAGCGATTGGAAGAATCAAAAGGCAAGCGACCAGAAGTACTACCAGGTATGTTATGTGCTTACCAAACAACGACAAAAACTAGCATGGGAGAAACCCCATTTTCACTTGTATATGAAACAGAAGCTTTAATCCTAGTGGAGATATGGAACCAAGCATGAGGTACACACATACAAGTGAGGCAACAAATGAAGAAGAGCTTCGAATAAATTAGATTTGATGGAAGAGAGAAGAGAAGAAACATTAATTCAGATGGCGGCTAAAAATCAGATGATTGAACGATATGATAATAGGAAGGCAAACCAGAGGTATTTCAAAATTGGGGACTTCGTCCTCAAAAGGTTATTTCGGTCAACACAAGGGGCAAACAGAAGAAAGTTGAGTCCAGATTGGAAAGGCCCATATAGTGTTAAAGGCATTACTGGAAAAGAAGCGTACGAGTTGGAAACTATGGATGACAAGGTGTTACCATCACATTGGAATGCAGTCCATTTGAAGAGGTATTACTTCTAGAAGACGTTAATACCCATGGCCAGGTATCATGAAAGTTTCAAATTTTATTTTGTTCATTTAAGTTTTACTAACCATTTTAGATGATAGGCAAAAAGCTAGCCCGTACCAAATGATGACATTAGACCTAAAAGACACACAGAATATTTAATTATTCACGGTCTAGGTTACAATATTTCTAATGGCAAAGGGTTGAGCAGTCATCATCTAAAAGATTATATCTAAGTCCCGTACATATTTCCCTTTCAGGTAAAGGACCAAATGTAAGGAGTTGATCCAGTGATCGAGAACGCATGCTTCAATGCTCAAACACTAAGGGACTATGCATTTGGAAGAGTACATAAGGAGAGAAGATGTACATAACGAAAGCATAGCTTAGCCAAAGTAAAAACCTTGAAGAAACTTTGAAGAAAATGTCAAAATTTCAAAGGTGTTCAAGATCGCGGAAAGAATGAGCATTAGAGAGTTAGAAAACCTACAAAATATTCCCACGAGCTTCTAGGTTAAGTCCATAGATTTAATCGCATGAAAATTCATCCGTATTTGTAAACTTGCTATAAAGAAAGCAATTATGAAAATGTTGCACAACATTACTTATTTGAAAGTTCAAAAAATAAAACTTCTTCAAATTACTTCATGTCCGCCCTCGTGGGCCCAGGCCCCTGAACCCGCACCACCTAAAATTTTTCTGGACCATCATAAATGACCTCACGAAAACTGGTCACTGCCTTTCCATGACCGTTCCTCGTTTTTTGGCGTTTTAGGGCCATAAAACGAGAATTCGACCCGATTTTCATATTTTCTGTGCTCTAGCCCACACTTTGTGACTAATATGAAGATGAGACATCATCTTCATCAGTGTTGTTAATATAAAAGGGTCCTCTTTTATAAAATACCCGTGCTAATTGAAGACGCAGTCTACTAAAGTATTTTTAATGCATGTATAAGCTCAAATACTTTAAGAGCAAAAAGTATAACATACAACAAAAAGATATTTATATCATTTTCCCATAAACAAGGCCGGGAAAATCTCCTAGAAACTACTCAAAACCAAAAACGAAAAAGAGTTTCAATAGAACTATCACAAAGTCAAGTCACTTTCAAAAAGCTAAGGGTAAAAACTAATGAGCGTCATCCATGGGGGTAGATGGATCAAATTGAGAAGACGAAGGTTGAATATCAGCTTCATTAGGAGTAAGTCCATATTCATCACCTTTGGAACTTCATCCTCAGGTGTTGAGAAGCTTTGACGTTGCTGAGTTTGTTCAATCGCTTCTTTAGCCTATGCAATTTCAGCATTAAGGTCAAAATCCTCCTGGCTAGCTTCAGTTAGAGTCTCAAAACGGGTGTTCAACAAAGCCGAGCTAACATCAAGCATCAACTTGTCTTCAAAAGCTTTATAATCCTTCTCCCATTGCTCATTTTTAACCCTCAACTCTTCTTTCTCTGCTTCTGAAGCTTCATAAGATGCTTTCAAAGGAGTAAGAGAACTCTCAAGGAACTGAATCTTGTCAGACGTGGCACACAAATGTTCTTGAGGTTGGTGAGCATCTTCCCCAAATCACCTGCATACACCACTTTCTGGTTAAGGATCTCTTTCAAGCTTCTTATTTCTACAGTGGCATTGGAGTGCTGCTAAGCGAAGAAGGATTTCAATCTATCCTTGTCTTTTTTAACTTAATTGGAGAAAGCTTTCAAAACCGCTAGTTTCGCGGTGGTTATCTTTAGTTATTGTTCCAGAGCTCCCTTCTCTTCAGCAAGGACATGTTTCTTCAGTTGAAGTCTTTCAAATTACTCTTTCCAATTATCAGCCTCGGTGCGCAACTTAATCACTTGATGATCAGTCCAAGAAATCCTTCTCATAAGCTTCGTACCTGTCAAATTGATCTATAAAAAGACAAGGAAAGGGAGTGACAAACATGAAAATAAGGGAAGGAAAATAGAAAGAGTAAATACATACCTTGAGGGAGGAATGTATGATATCATTCATCAAAGTGAAGAAACTGTGTGACTCAAGTTTCTTATTTTCCACGGGACCAAGTAATGGTTTTAACCATACAATGGCCTAACCAGATTTCTTCAATAAATTCCCTCCATCGGGAAGTTCAATTAAAACCTTCTTCATGCCCCGTATACTGCTAGAAGGCTTAGCTTATTCACGAGAAGTAGCAATAGGGACATCAGCTGGGGCGGCTGTAGGCAAGGAAGTAGAAGAAATAGGAGGATTGGAAGCAAGGGTAACAAAAGTCATCGAGAGAGAGGCAAGAGTGGTTCCTTTGAAATAAGACCAAAGTTTTCTTCACCCACAAATCCTTGGGCAAAGAGTCTTTCAACGGTACTCGAGGGGGGCTATCAAAATGACCAACTTATTCATCAGAGATGTCCAAATATAAACTCTTGGATCATCAACAAGGCTAAAAGGAATAGAAATCGAAGGGGGGTCTTGAGAAACACGGGCTTCATCATCTGAAACAACGCGCCTTCTAACTCGTGGTTTTATCATTTAGGATCCTTCTTCATTATCCTCTTCATCTTCAGAGCCACCAGCTTCAGCATTCTTCCTCTTGGAGGAAGATACACTTAAAATTTATTCCTGTGCAGAGCTAACAGAAAGCCTAACAGAAGAAATAGAAGCGGGGTTGATGCCACAAATGGCAAACATTTACACTTATATGAAGAAAATTTAAACTTCAAGGAAACCAAAGAAATAAGAGAAAAAAATACTTACGTGCAAAGTTCCACTTCTCAGGGAAGGGAATATTCTCATCACCCACTAACTCACGAGTGGGAACAACAACAAATCGAGCGTACTAGCCATGGTCACGGTCATCCTCGAGTCTAACTAAAACTCTTTTGCTTCTAGCCACGAGGTAAAAATCACATTCACGAAAACGTTTTAGAGAATAAAGGTGGAGCAAGTGACATAAGGTAAAAGGGGCGAAAACTAAACCTGACAAGTAACGAAGGCAAGCATCTGCCCTCCACACAATTGGAATTATTTGGCAGAGAAAAATATTAAAATAGCAGCAAAATTCAATGATCACGGGATCAATAGGAGGGGTAAACCCTAAGGTAAAGGGGTAGGTATAAACAAAGAAATACCCTTCATGGTAAGAGGTGATTTTATCATCTGCACTAGGGGTCATTACTGGAAAATCAGATTTCTAGTAACATTCACGTCAAACCAAGGAAATGAATCTTGGATTAATCAAGTTAGGGTAATGATCACTCGGGTTAAGAGACGCTATGGAATAAACATGTTTCCTTATAGCTTCATGATCTGATACAAAAGAAAATTCTTGTGAGACAATCTCAGAAATAGTGGATTCAAATCAGGTTCTCGCATGGGTTCGTTATGATGTCTCCCTATAGAGCAAGACCTAGGAGTTAAGGAAGTTCTAGCCCTAGCAGAAGAAGGCTTAGTGGTACTACTTTGAGGAGTAGAACTACGAGGGGATAACAGACCTAAGCTATGTAGTCTGACACCTCTCCTACTCCTAGTAGGGACGGTAGAGGGATGAAATTCTTCAACGATCACCAACTTACGAGGGTCTGATAATGAAAAGGGTTTATTGAACAAGAAGACATATTTAATGGTAGAAACACAGAAGAAACAAAAAGAACTACAAGAGAAGTTAGAGATATGAATGTAAAGAAGAAGAAAAGGATTTTCGAAATTGAGTGTGATGAGGTATTTATAGGGAAAGGCAACCGTCATCAGAGAGGGTCATTATGAACTGTCATCATGGAGCCGCCACTTCGTGACTGATGCAACCGCACAAAATCCCTAAAACGACGCTGAAAACTACATAACCAATTATAATGAGACACGTATTTTGAGCATTAAATAGACATGACATATGTATCATCGATTCTGAAGAAGGTATTGTGACAATCGGGAAAAGGCGGCAAGAAATTTCCGCCATAAAAAAAATTTACCACTTCTGAATATTCAGTAGAGAATATTCAAAAAGTGTGGGGGAGGGGGGACTATCTGTATTGGTAGAAAAAGGACATGACACATGGACCATCAGCGAGGTGACAATTGGAATTTTCAATTGAGTCAATTAATGAAATCGAAAAGGCACGAATGAAACACCCCCGAGGTTCCATCATAAAAAGTACCGGCCCTAACAACTAGAAATGAAGAAACAGGCACGAGGTGAATGAAGAACATAAAAAGGGACGATTCATGAATCTCTTATAAATAAGGAAGGGAAATCGACGTTGATCTTGGTTACGGAAAATCTTCAGTCATTATTGTAACTATTACAATAAATTATGGTAACGGGCAATCAAGGCAATTAATGCCATTAAGAATCCAGAATTAACTAGGAAAATCGTTATATAATTGTGTATCCATATATAAAGACTCGGTCTTCATTTGTAAATGCATATGAATATTTATCAATATATGCAATTAGTCTTTTATTTTATTCAAGGTACTCAAACCGCAATTCTGGGAGAGATTAGCATTTTACAGTAAGATTTCTTTCGTTACTTATTATTTTCATTATTTTTTCTATTCTTTGAATTACCAAGAAAGTAAAGTAATTTTGGTTATCAGTAACTCTAATTTTTTCTAATATTAGCTTTGACCGAGAAATCTATTTTTGGACAACAACCATTAAATTGATTGGACTCCTACAATGCTACATTGTTCTTGAGATTTTTCATCACCTTACTGCCAGATATCTAGAAAATAGAGTAGAGGTATCATTCATAGTCTTCTTTGTCAAGATTGGCCGACATCTGATGTTTCGTTAAACCCTTCTCACAAACAGATTTGATACCAAAAATTTAACTCCTAAAATTAAATGACGAAAAGGACATGTGGAACGACCCAAAACTTAACCTGTCATGATGGCACGACCCAAAACTCAGACACTTCCAACACTTTTGAATTTGAGATATGCTAAACAAGTTTTAAATAAGTAAAACTCTCATAAAACTGGATAAAAATGTTAGGAGATATTTAGAATTGTCCAACAGGACGATGACATGTGTCCCTCCATTTAAATGAGGGGTATATTTGAACCCAAAGTATAGCGGTAGGGGTATATTTGGACTCATAGTATAATGAAGGGTATATTTAAATCTTTTTCGAAAGTACAGGGGTATATTTGGCCCTCGACTGTATATTATTTGGATCGGATGGCACGCCGCCACAGGTATATTGTGTGGATCGGGTTGCACACCGTAACGATGTCATGCTTGGATCGGGTTGCACGCCGCAATAGGTCATATTTGGTTCGGGTTGCACGCCGCAACACTGTGATGTTAAGTGTGATTCCCTATACTTAATTTTGTGTGTCTTGTTTCTTATCTCTGAGGAGGGTTCATAGCAGTTGTTGTCCGTTTTATTCATTATGTGGGCTTGATAGTTCTTTACCAGAGTTCGTTCTTTCCTATCGGTCATAATCGAGTTGTAGTTTGTGGGCGCTTTGGTGGCGTCATATGAGATTCTAGACGGTGATTGAGGTGGCTTATTGCCCGAGCAACTTGTACTGGGTGAGGCGTGATTATTGGACCCGGGATTAGTGCGATCAGAGTTATGTAGGATATATTAAAGAGAAAATATCGCTATTCAGTTCAGAATGAGGTAATGGTTCTTGTCAGGAGGAGGGACCCCATGATTTATTGTCTTAGCAGGTGATTATAAGTTTTTACACATCTCTTTCTTTGTAGAAGTATTGCGAGAGTTGGAACAGGGCTTACATGTGTTATGAGGCATATTGCAGGCATTGGATTAGTGAAATTACAACGATTGTGGTCGGAGGATGTCATTATGGGCATACAAATTATGCGGTGCATGGTGTGATTTCAGCAAAAGTGCACGATCATGTTTTGGTACAGTGTATGGTGATTGATTCAGTGTTCGTATGTTAGAATCGGGTCTCGTGGAGAATTTCGGGTGTTGGAATTTGGTTCTTAGGCTTATTAGCCAAGGTTATAGGGAGGATCTTCAGTCTGGCTCGAGCTAATATGCTCACATGGGTCGTGGTGGCACGGGTAGGTGCATGAGGTGTTAAACAATGATTTTGGACAACTCCGGAATAATTCTTGGCATGTTCGAGGACAAACGTATGTTTAAGTGGGGAAGAATATAACGACCCGACCGGTTATTTTGAGATCTAGCGTTTCGTTCAGCAGTTTGAGGCCTTGTTTTTCTTCACTTCATGTTTTATGACTTGTACGTGTAGTCGGAATCGAAATTCGGGAAGTTCAGAGTTGATTCAGATAGAAAATTCTAATTTCAAAAGCTTTAAGTTAGAAGAATTGACTGAGGTTTGACGTTTGAGTAAACGGCTTGGGAATCGGGATATGAAGGTTCCAATAGATTCGTATGATGATTTCAAACTTGGCCGTATGTTCGGGGTTGAGTATTGGATGATCCGGGGGCATTTCGGCGCTTAATATGGAAAGTTAGTATTTTGAAAGTTTAAGAATTTTTGAAGTTTGATTTGAAATGGACTTTGGTGTTATCGATATCCGTTAAGGTTCCGAGCCTTAGAATAGGTTCGTATCATGATTTATGACTTGTACGTAAAGTTTGGCATCAGTCCGAAATGTTTAAGTATGAATCAGACGCATTCGTGGAAGTTTGAAAGTTTAAAGAAAGGTTTCGATCGTCGATTCGTAGATTTGATATTGTTTGGTGTGATTTGAGGCCTCGAGCAGGTTTGTGTCATGTTGAGCTGCTATTTTCTGAGGTCTGGTGTACCCTTCTTTGCGTTCGCAAGGAAAGGGTCGCGTTCGGGAAGAGAAAAATGGGAGAAAAGGCACTGTGAATCGCGTTCGCGAAGAAGAAATTTCTGCTGCACAGGGTTGACTTTGGAATATTATATCTTGCAATCTATAAAGAATTTGAAGGTGATCTAAAAAAGAAAGTTGTATCCCTTGGAATCTAGTTTTCAGAAAGTTAAATCATTTATCATTTGAAATTTTGTATAAAAGGTTATGACCATTATACTAGAGGTTGTCTGGAGGATTTGGGCAGCTTGTTCTTCGCGATCGCGAAGGGCAATTTCTAGCTGAGAAAAGTTGTGCTTCGCGATCGCAAAGCATTTTACGCAATCGTGAAGGGTTAATACCTGGGAAGAAACTATATTTCGAGGGTTTGGCTCATTTTCACTTCATTCCTTCCATGGGAGCCGACTTTGGAGCGATTTTGGAGTGCCATTTTCGTCATCAAACTTTAGGTAAGTGATTTCTACACCTTGTGAGTTAAATACATGCTTTATATGTGGATTAAAACATGAATATTTATGGAAATTGTGAGATTTTAAGAGATAAACCTAGAATTTGGTATTTATGGATTTTTACCATGAAATTGGACATGGAATTAGGAATAAATTATATATTTGAGTTCGTAGCGTTATGTGTAAAGTTTATCTTCAAGAATTTTGGGAATCTGGGCACGTGGGCCCGAGGGTTAACTTTGTTAACTTTTCGAGCGGAGTTGATAATTATTATAAATTGTTAAAGTATTCACATTGGAGTATATTTTGATTGATTTTCATGTTGTTTGACTAGTTTTGGAACGTTTGATTTTGAGTTGAGGTGTTAGAGAGGCGGTCGAGCCAGTTATGGAACTTCGGAGCGAGGTAAGTCTCCTGTCTAACCTTGTGAGGGGAAAACTACCCCTAGGTGACGTAGTTGTTATGTGCTACTAGTTGTGGGGTGATACGTACGCATGAGATGACGAGAGTCCGTACGTAACTAAAGCATGTTTATGTCCGAATAGACTTTATTATGTAATATTTGAATTATTTGAACTCATTCTGTTGGCTTAACTAATTGAATTTATAATTGAAATTGATTTACAATATATGTATATATTAGGCCGAGCCTTATCACCTTGAGTTGTTGGCAAGTTATTTAAGAAAACGTAAAGGTCATATTCACTTTGTGCTCATGTACTGTATTGTAATCATTTGTCTCGTAATTCAATAATTTCCTTCCTTTCTTGCAGAGCGGGTCGAACGCCTCGGCAGTATAATAGATGCATCTATGGTGCGTGCCGCTCGACCCTCGGCAATGTACATGCTATTCTGTATCGGGCCGAACAACCTCGGCATAATCGTGTGTTATTTCACTGGCAATCCGAATATTCACGAGATTATTCTTCCACTGATGTCTGGCATGTTATATGGTATTTCTTATCTGTTTGATACCGGTACCTAATACATATGAGCTGCTGAGGTAGAATACAAGACTGAGAAATTCATACCTTTTAAAGAATTCTTTGGAAGATTATGTAACTTACAGATTTACCCCATTATTGTTGTGTGCTTCATATCTGCTTATGATTTATTATATTGCTTTATTGGACCTCTAGTAAGTGTCGATGTCGACCCCTCGTCACTACTTTTCCGGGGTTAGGCTAGATACTTACTGGGCACGCACTGATTTACGTACTCATGCTGCACTTCTGCACTGAATGTGCAGGATCTGACAAGTTTATTTGGTTGTCACTTTGGTGCATAGGCGCAGCTGCTGAGGGGACTTTATAGTGAGCTGCAAGTTTCAGGCTACGTATCGAAGCCCACAGAATCTCCATCGTATTACTTACTTTATCATGTCTTATTTACATTCCAGACAGATATTGTATTATTATTGTACTCCTAAGTAAATATTCATGCACTTGTGATATCGGGTTTTGGGATATTCTAGTTGATGACTACGAATTTGTATATTATTATCACCTTTCATTTCCTTTCTCAGATTACTAGTTATGTACGTACCCGTAATTTTAGAGGTGTAAACCTCCTTACTTAATTACAATTATGATTTCAAAAATAATAAAATGAACAATTAAGTTGTTAGTTCACTGTTGGCTTGCCTAACGACGACGCTGGGCACTATCGCGACCTATAGTGAGTTTTGGTTCGTGACACAAACCAAACAAACCACATTATTCTAATGAAGAATATAATATTTAATATTTAAATAAAATATACTATAATATTCTAATTTGAAATGCATTATTCAAATTAAACATCCACAATATTCTCATTTAGAAATATAGAATCCAAACAGAATATAACATAATATTCTAATTTGTAATACGGTATTAACACCAAACATACCACAATATTCTAATTTGGAATACCGTATCCAAACCAATAATATGATTATTTTTTAATTTGGAATGCAATATTCAAACTAAACATGCTACAATATTCTAATTTGGAATATAATATCTATACCAAATATATCTCAATATTCTAATTTGGAATATACAGTATTATATTTTAGAATATAGAAGGTATACATGGTAAAATAAATTTATAAAGCATGTATACAGAGTAAAAAAATATTTTAATTGTATATGGTGTAAACTGATGTTTTCAATTGGTATACCGCGTAGATTATCCTTTTTATAATTGCTTATGTCATGGTGTAAAACTGAAGTTTATCAATATTGATAATTTATTCAGTTGGCATAATTGGTTTAGCCGTGTTAATTTAAGTATGATGTGCAAAAAAAAAAGAGAATTCACATGGGTAAATATTAAAGAACTAGAAAGTTCTTTACAAATTCTCTTATGTTGCTTGTTCTCATTAATTAATAGACCAACTAAAATTGGGATTGAGTCCCATGAATGCTGGAAATATCAAAGGTGAATATGGGCCCATTCACCTGCCATGTATACCAATAAGATGCATCTATAAGATGGTTACATATGCGATTATTATTAACTCGCAGCCTGGTGTTTGCGAGGTAACTTAGCAATAATTTAATTTAGAGCATAATTTTCAGATTTTCTATTCAAGACAGTTCATCTTAATGAGTTGGTTTACATCACAGTTGATTTAGCAAAATAATTTATTGAGTGCCTCCACTTAATAGCTAAATTGTTGCTTACGATAACAAAGTTATCTATATGAGTTTGATATAGGTTATATACTAAAGTATATTACATTCTCCCCTCACAAGTGGTTCACGGTCAGGAATCAAATAATTTCATCTTATTATTATTGATGTGCAGTGTATATTTTGATTAGCATCATAACGCACAAAGGTGAGTTTACAAAGTTAAGGAAACAAATTAGTTTTTCTAACATGAGGGGGAGACATGATAAACAGTTGAGAAAAAGTTACGTAGAATAAATTATCATTTGTACATCAAGATCCTCGAATAAGATAATATGAACTTAAAGTTCATAAAAAGATAATTCACCTGCAATATATTGCAAAGCATGTCAGACGCATTTGCTGACCCAAAGAAAGTAACTATATTCTCGCTACAAATGCTCCTATTAGAATAAGTCCAAGAAAGAAAAAGTCTATGGTACGCTTAAAGCGTATAAACAAATCAGTTTCAAATAACTTTTATCTTTTTCAGACTTATTACATACTGCTATTAAATTCTCTTAAGGGAACGAGAATAAAGCAAATTCAACGGGACGGGTTTCCACTTTTTATGCTCAGAATCATACTTGAATTTGATCATGACAAGACATAGAAATTTTACCACTTCGGGTAGTTATAATACGCGTTATACTCTTTTTCCCTTATAAAATTTTGTCCCACTGGGTTTTTCTTGTAAAGTTTTTAACGAGGCAACCAAAAGGCGTATTGTTAGATATGTGTACTCTTTTTGCTTCACTAGAATCATAGCTGTTGTGGACAACACCTGTCTCGGCACTCGTGGTGACTTCAGGTTCTATTGTTCTTGCTTTGAATTTTCTATTCTGCTCGCGGGAGTTGGTACCTCCCATTTTTCAGTTTTCCTTTGTTGTGTGAGTTAAATTGCTGGCATCTTATCTCGTACTAGTTTATTTACCGTATTAGTGTGCCTATTGTTGCAACTTGTATTCTTCTGGTTCGGTCTGTTGTCTTGTGTGATAGTGATTCCCCTTACTCTGCCGTAGGTATAGTGGCTGTGGTCTGGGATGGTCGAGTGAGGTCATGTCCTCGGGGGGAACGGGGGGTGGGGCGAGAGGTAGGGCAGG
>AWOL01S0010248.1:163316-210118 GCA_000715115.1 Nicotiana otophora | reverse complement strand
CCCCCCCCCCCCCCCCCCCCCCCCGAATCAGGACCTCGGACCCCAGACCATGAACCTCGAACCCTGACCCCGTCCATAATGTTTGCCTAGACTATATATAAACGTATTCCTTATTTTCCAAAAACCTTTTCCGTGAAAAACATTTTCTTCATACTAAATGCACCCTAAAGGAAATGATCAAAGAGATATACTTACTAGCACCATTGCAGCACCTCCTGCTGAAGGAGGTGGCATACCAAGTATCTTAAATCCCATGACATCTGCAGTGATAGGTTCTCTTATTCTAACTTGATACTGCTGCAAGTCTTCCATTGTCAAAATGCCTCCAGATTTAGTTATATCTTTGATCAATTTAATCCCAATTGATCCATTGTAAAATGGCCTAATTCCATATGCAGAAAGTGCTCTAAGTGTTTTAGCTAGCTGTTTGTTATAACATACATCTCCTATCTGCAAAAGACTGCCATTTGATGTGAACAAGTCGCGAAGCCCCTTGTCCGACATAGTATCTGATTCGCTTTTGAACATTTGCATGTGAAGATATGGTGAAATCTTGAACCCTCTATGAGCTAGATGTGCAGCTGGCCTCACAAGCCTTTTCCATGAAAGCTTTCCATATTGCTTCCACGCTTCGTAAAGGCCAGCAATTTCTCCTGGAACTCCTATTGAAAGAACTCCGCTAGCTTTTAGACCAGCATTTCCTGCGTACATATTCTGAAGTACAAGAAAGATATGATACAAGTCGCAAAAATTCTATCATCTACATATATTTCGTCGGGTTTGAGATACTTGAAACAATACGATAACTAGTGCAATCTACATAATTTTGGTGACTAAGCAGCAAAACTTCCATACTTATATTAAGTGCAAACTGAAGCAGTACATTCTTTTATTGGCTTTTCCTAATATTCCTGTCAAGGATATTACTGATAACAATTCTTCGAATTATAGATATAATATGAGACGCGCACCAATTCACCAAATTAACTCCTCATCTCAACTGTCTTATATCCTTTCCAGTTTTAGCATTGGTGCACTGCCATCTGCTCTTCTAACTTAATACATCTATTTAAGATTGTCAATTTTGTTTCTACCAGAGTATGTATGTATACATGTTTGCTCAACATATCAAGTAATATGGGAGGACTAAAACACAGTGTTAATTTGTAGTCCTATAGATATGAGACCTACACATATTTGATTTGATTTCCTAGTGGATTTCAACCTAGGTCTAAACATGTCGGGCTAAACCAGCCCAAAAATACTATTAACATAGTGCGATACTGTCCGCTTTGGGCCAAACCTGCTGCACGGTTTTCCTAAAAAGTCTCACACCATTAAGAGATTTTTATACCTTATATGTAGCTTCCCAATCTTTTCAGCTATCAATATGGTACTTTGTTCGCACACTCAATAAAATAGTTGACGACAAGCTATTAAGTATTGAATTATCAATCTATGCAATCAAAAGACTCCAATAGTTCAAATACCTCAGAGGCTTTCTTGGGAGCAGTTTCTCTCATATCAAAGGCTTGAGCCTTTCCATCTGCTGTTCTTATTAGCATGAATGCACCTCCACCAATGCCACTAGACGCCGGACTAACAACTCCCAAGCAAAGAGCTGCAGCCACTGTTGCATCCACAGCATGGCCTCCTTCTCGTAGAACGTCTCTTCCAATCGTCGAGCATCGTCCATCATCAGTGGCAACAGCTCCATGACGCGCCTTTATTATCTCGCGTCTATCATAAGCTAAACTAGTACTTGTTCTTGTGCTCAACAATAGAAATGCCAAAAGAAGCAGAAATCCAGAGCAAGGCCACTTTGACAACAACAAAGCTGTAAAAGAGTTACAGTAGGACTAAAGTCCTTAGATTTCATAACCAATAATCTGGAAAGAGGAAAATTCAACAACAACAACAACAAACCAAGTGAATTCCCATAAGTGGGGTACGGGGAGGGTAAGATGTACGAGCCTTGTCCCTATTCTGAAAGGGCAGATAGGCTGTTTCCGATAGACGCTCAACTAAAGAAGGGAGGAAAATTCAATAAATTGGTTTCATTTTTATCTGATGTCTACTTATTTGTTGCTTTTGACATCAACAGAGCAGTAAAAGTAAATCGTCAATTTTCATAACCAGAAAACCTGGAAAGAAGAAAATGCAACTAAATTGAGTTCAATCTTTGTTTGAGTTCTACTTAAGTGTTACTAATTTTTCTGGTTTCTTTTTCTTCTTCTTTTTTCAATACAGAATCCTGCATTTCAAGAAAACCAAATGACAGAACTTGAACTACACTATAGTAATTTTTTTCAAAATTAAGGAGCTCTGTGTTTTTCTAATTTAAGAAAAGGAATATTGTGAAACGCATTAAAGAAAATCAACATTTATATTTATTTCCTGCTAATTCTTTGATCAAAAGCACAATGTGGAATATAGAGGTGAAAAGGGTTCTAATCCCAAGGTGAATTGCTTATGATTGAACAAATTTCTTGAGGTTGATACGATAAGAACTGAAAATAAGGCAGCTTATACTGTATCATCCATAAATGATATTTAAGTGTAGTATTTATAGTGGGATTAGTAATATAAGAAATAAGACAGCTTGTTTGCTATAATAGATTAAAATACATCATTAATATAATCAAAATATAAATTGTATTAGTATCACTTACTAATGATGAACATCATTTAGAACTGAGGAATTTTCCCAGGATAGAGGGATCAATACTGCTTTGAAATTTGAAAATAAACTAAAGCTGGCAAAAAGAGAGAAGAATAATGGCCAATGCCAAAGACAGAAAAAAGAATATTACTGTACTTAGCAATCAATGCGCCGTCCGTTTTTGGCTTATTGTATAATTGTAACACATTTTGCAACTCTTTTGACGCGTGCTTTCATTTTTATGATGATTTTATCCTTTAGAAGGGAGACCACGTAGAAACATCATCTTTAACTAACTTCAAGGACTAAAATAGCATATTCGATTTAATTGTAGGTCAAACGTGCTATCATGAATAGGACAAGGACGAAAATAAGAATATAGCAATAACTCAAGAATATGAATAAGATTATCGCACTTGATAGCAAGACGTGAGGGTCGAACGTTAGATAGATGATTAGTAGGTAGTCAAATATTTGTCTTTTCTACATCTGTGGCTTTAATGTTAGTTTGTTATTATTCTTAAGTTAAATTGCTTTTCTTATTATATTTCGCTTTGGTTTTTTTAGTATCTTGTTACTGTTACTGTTTATTGCTACTGCTTTTGTTCATCTTTCCTTGAGCTGATGGTCTATTGGAAATAGTCTATCTACCTTCTCAAGATAGGGGTCAGTCTCTCTACACATTATCCTCTCCGGACCACACTTGTGAGATTTCACTGGGTTTGTTGTTATTGCTATTGTTGTTTTATCTGTATCCAATTATGGAAAACCAACATATTAAAGTGATTTGTGAAATCATATCATATCGACTTTTAGCTCTTAAGTATGTTTAATTAATCATGTATTTTACATATAATAATAGATAAATATAAATAATAAGAACATTGTAATGTTTATTCATGTAAATGGCAGTGGCCTCACTTTTCATACTAAAAGTGTGAAATAAATAATTAGGAAATAGCATACAACATGTAAAAATCATAATGAATATTTATGATTAAGAAAAAAAATGAATTTCAAACGAAAACACATAAAGCAAAAATTTAAGATTGTTTACCATTTAACTGTTAAAGTTAAATTAACTTGGCATATATTGTATGGGTCAAATTCTATCTCAAGAATACTTAAGCCAGTATGCCATTAGCGAAATATTCCCAGGTCGCCACGTGTCGAAGTGGTTTAAGGAACAATGAAGGTCGTGGTCAAAGAGTCAGCAAGGACTGAGGTCGAGGAGTCATCAAAGATCGAGGCCGAGGTCGAATATCCTTGATAGAGTTATAACGACTAGTTTCAAGATAGGACATTAAAGAGAATATTCTCTGCACTTGTACTGTTAGGGTTTCTAGGAACATGTTTCCTATAAATAGAAAGAGACACAATGATAGGAGGGGAGAGAGATTCATTTGTAAAATACACTTTGACTTTATAGAAACCACAAGAGCTTGCATGATACAACAAGCCAACGAATACTGCAACCGACCAAACCCTCCGACAACAGGTATAACTCACCATATTACTAACAGTGCAGGTGACGGCGCCCTCACTGTCATTCTAAAGAGGATGGAGAAAATAGAGAATGAAAACAAAGCACTCCGAGACTAGATGAAAGAACACCAATAATGAGTCGACAAGATACCGGGCGCTCCTAAGCTGTTGCCAAAAAGGGATGCCGGTAGGTTCGTAGAACAGCCGTACATCGACGAAGCAGCCCCATATGCCATACCAAAGACCTTCAAAATGTCGTACTACCTCAGGATATACGACGCAACGACTGATCCCGAAGATCAAGTGACCCATTACATCACTGCCGTGAAAGGCAACGACCTCGCCAAGGAATAAGTTTCCTCTATTTTGCTGAAGAAGTTTGGCAAAACTCTTACGGGGAGGTCATTAACATGGTACTCATAGCTACTAGCCCGTTCCATAGAAACTTTCAAAGAAATGGCTGATAAGTTCGTAACTGCACATGTTAGAGCCAAGAAGACCGAAGCAAGAGTAAACGACATATTTGATGTCAAGCAGCCCTTAGGAGAGAGACTGAGCGACTTCCTCACCAGATTCAACAGGGTAAGGATGACTCTACCGAACGTGTCCGAGGGGATGACAGTCACAGCTTTCCAGAACGGGTTGCATAAAGATGGTTCAAGAGAAACTAGAAAATTGTTGAGCCAATTGATAAAATATCCTCCAACCGCTTGGGACGAAATCCATAATGCTTATTATGCCGAAGTCCAAGAAGATGAGGACGACCTCAATGGACCACCAACTCATCGACTCATCTAGGTACAAACCGAATTGAGAAAAGAACGAAGAGACAAAGCAGGAGGGATCACCCGGTCTCGCGACCCAACAAGGAACGACACCATCCATATGTATGAGCGCCCGCCACACCTTCCCTCCGCTATGAAGAAGGCCCATCCAGGCCGAGTACAGAGAGGTATGCCCCCTTTATTATCTGCTCACAATTTTTGTGTGTCACCTACAAAAATAGTCTATGCTTTTGAGAAACTCGGAACAAAGGTAAAGTGACCGTCAAAGATGAGGTCTGATCCGAACACCAGAAAATCCGATGCCCTTTGTGAGTTCCACTAGGAACATGGGCATAAAACAAAAGATTGCATTGCCCTCAGGCAAGAATTCGTAAACATGTTACGGTAGGGACACCTCAAAAAGCGGCTAAGCGACAGGGGAAGAAATAACTTCGCCAAAGGATGTATACACCAAGGTATGCCGAAGCCACCATCACCAGATAGTACTATTAACATGATTATCGACAGCGGCAATGACGCCTCTATCAACGACATGAAGTTCACCACCACTCACAAGCTCAAGCGATCTATCACTCGCGAACGGTACGACTGAATCTAAGAAAGTATCATCTTTGATGAGTCATATGATGATGGTTTGACACTCTCTCATAATGATGCCCTCGTTATTACTTTATGCATTTTAGATACTGATATCAAACGTATCATGGTGGACGATGGAAGTGGAACGTGCATTATCCATCCCTGAGTCCTCACCCAAATGAGACTCAAGGACAAGATAGTGCAACGCTGCATCACGCTAACCGATTTTAATAATGCAGTTGAGCGGACATCAGGGGAAATTACACTCCCCGTCTTGGCGAGCAGCATGACTCTGGAGACGACATTCCACATCATAAACATGGCCACCGCGTACAATGTCATAGTGGGACAACCGTGGATACATCTAATGAGAGTCATCCTCTCCAGCTTATACCAAGCAATTAAATTCCCAATACCATGGGGAATATTCAGCATATGCAGAGAACAACGTATGTCCCGGGAGTGCTACCGTATTGCCTTAGATAGCACGACAACCCAATAGCAAAAAGACAAGGAAAAAGAGGCATAATAATCAACAGGGTCGAGGTAGACGCAAAAAGAGACCATGGATGTCATCACGGATCCCAAAATGGTCGAGGTTGCAGATTCGACCATAGAAGACCTCGATCCAGTTTAATCGGACCTCAATGGCTATAGCAAAAAGGACTACATCGGTTGCAATCTCCAGGAACCAGGTAAATTCAGTCAATTCTTAATAACCAACGCATAATTGTTTGTCTTCAGCCATGCAGTTATGCCAGGCATCTCTAGGGAAATCACCACGCATAAATTAAATATCGATCCGTTCTACCCCCAGTAAGGCAAGTCAGGCATAAATTCAACCTTGCCATCAACGATGCAATCCGCGAGGAGGTAGAGAAATTATTAGAAAATGGCTCTATTAGGGAGTCGAAGTACCCAAAGTGGATTGCCAATGTAGTGATAGTCAAAAAGAAAAATGGAAAATGGCGAATGTGCTTGGATTTCACAGGCTTGAACAAAGCATGTTCGAAAGATTCGTTCCTGTTACCTCACATCGACCAACTCATCGACGCAACGGCTAGGCACGAGCTATTGAGTTTATTGGATGCGTACTCAAGCTATAACCGAATACTTATGGAGGAAGAAGACCAGGATAAAACCACGTTCATCACCCATCAAGGAACATATTGTTATAAGGTCATGACGCTTGGGCTGAAGAACGCAGGGGCTACATATTAAAGATTGGTCATGAAGACGTTCAAAGACCAGCCCGGCAAGACCATAGAAGTATATATAAATGATATGTTGGTCAAGTCCGTAAAGGCATAGGATCATATCGATCATTTGAAGGAAGCTTTCGACATATTAATACGGTACAGAATGAAACTAAACCCGGAGAAATATGCATTTGGCGTATCCTCCAGAAAGTTCTTGGGTTTTTTGGTGTCACAGTGGGGGATCGAGGTCAACCCTAACCAAATCAAAGCTATCGAGGGGATACCAGAACTCTTGACTACCAATAAGCAAGTCCAAAGGTTGACTGGTCGAACCGCCGCCCTATCGAGATTCATCTCGCGGTCGTTTGATAGATGTCATAAATTGTTTGGTGTGCTAAAAAAGGACAACATGCTCGAATGGACTCTCGAATGCGTCCATGCTTTGTGAGAACTGTAGGCATACCTATCATCACCACCTCTGCATTCAAAACCCAAACATGGGTAACACCTCATCATCTATCTAGTCATCTCTGAGGTAGTGGTAAGTGGCATCGATGATTGTTTTGCTAATATAATAGATGGGGAACACCTCCTTGTCTATTTAGCTTTCTCCGAGGTAGTGGTAAGTGCATTCCTAATCCATGAAAACAAAGATATGCAATCTCCCATCTATTACATTAGCAAAACACTCACCGACGCCAAGACGAGGTACCCGCACCTCACAAAATTGGCTCTGGGATTGGTCGTACCTTCACGAAAGCTTGGACCATATTTCCAGTGCCACCCTATCTCGGTTATTACAACCTTTCCCCTGATGAGCATTTTGTATAAACCCGAGCTATTAGGGAGGCTGGCCAAGTGGGCCATCAAACTAAGCGAGCACGATAGCACATACCAGTCGCGAACGACGATAAAGTTGTAGGTGCTCACCGACTTTGTCATAGACTTCAGTGCAAAGATAATGCTTGAAGTCGAAAAGGAAGTTGTCCAAGCTTCCCTCCAAACACAAAATCTATGTGTCCTATACACCGATGGTGCATCCAATGCATCAGGATTCGAACTGGGACTCGTACTCGAGGTCCCTACAGGCGAAGTAATTCGTTAGTCCATAAGGTGCCCAGATATGACTAACAACGACACCGAGTATATGAGGCCGTAATTGCAAGGTTGGGGCTAACACTTGACTGTGGGGCGAAGCTATTGAAACTCCATTGTGATTCCCAGCTTGTAGTCAACCAAGTCATAAAGACTTTCCAAATCAAGGAACAAAGGTTGAAAAAATATCAGATCGAGATTTTCAAGCTGCTATCTGAGTTTGACGAATGCCAGCTCAACTAGATTCCACGCGCGCAGAATGCAGAAGTGGACGACCTCACCAAATTGGCCGCAGCTACCAAAAGCATCACAACTGGGGAAAAAGTGTAGTCCACCTCCTCAACTCATCACTAGACCAAATCGAGGTAAGAATCGTAAGCTTAACTTGGGATTGGCGCAATCATATTATCACCTATTTACAGGACGACACAATTCCACACAACAAAAAACAATCCAAGAAATTAAGAATGCAAGTAGCCAGATACAGTCTCCTCCAAAGCAACCTGTACAAAAGGACTTACGATGGCCCTCTAGCAAAATGCTATGGCCCAAACTAGACCCAACACGCCCTCGAAGAAGTTCATGAAGGCCATTGCGGTGCTCACTCCTACAATCGAGCACTCGTCAGATGCCTTATACGGGAGGGATACTATTGGCCATCCATGAAAAGGGACACCTCATACTTCGTGAGGAAATGTAAACAATGCCAAAAGTACGCCCCAATGATTCACCAAGAAGGCGAACACCTCCACTCGGTAACCTCCCCGTGGCCATTCATCAAATGAGGAATGGACATCTTGTGCTCCCTCCCAGCAAGGTGAGGTAATATACGATTCCTTTTGGTTTTAACTGACTATTTCTCTAAATGGGTGGAAGCATGAGCGTGCAACCAAATACGGGAACAAGAGGTAATCACCTTTATATAGAGGAACATCATATGCATATTCGGCCTACCCAAAGAGATCAGTTGTGACAATAGACCCCAGTTCACGGGAAAGAAAACCGTTAAATTCTTCAAGAAATGGCATATCAAGAGGATGCTTTCAACCCCATATCACCCAGAGGGTAATGTACAAGTAGAGTCCTCCAACAAGTCCATACTAAACATCATGAAGGAAAATGTCACGAACCAAACCAATGGGCCGCGACGGGCACCTAGTGCCTTACTAAACCGAGTACCTGCGTAACTATCTTTCTTATCATACTATTACGGGTAAATAAGTCGTAAAGGCCGTCATGAGATAACTAGGATAAAACATAATGGAATACTCGACATATGATGACCCAACATGGAATACAAACTTATACATGTGATATACGGGCCTATAGGACTGAAATAATCATTTGTACACTCAAAATATAGGCAGACAAGGCCATAAAATCATCCATATACATGACATATGTCTACAAACCTCTAAGAGTATATAAAAATCATAAAAGGTCAGAACATGGCCCCGCTATACCAATTTATACATGTCCAAAGCATACTGACAAAATAGGCAACTCCGGAGCAAGTAGAGTGCACCAACACTATCCACTAAGCTAATAGCCTACTAGGAGGACTGTCAACCTATCTATTGGGGACATACAGGCATGAAACGTAGAATCCCAAGGCAAAAGGTATGTTAGTATAAATAAAGTACCGAGTATGTAAGGCATGAAAAGTAGTATATGAAAGACATGAAAGAAACATGGAGTAAAGGACTCAGCCTGTAAGTCTGAATAGCTCAGTGAATCATCAAACAATTATAGTGTCATATATATGCATATAAATGTTATATCATGCATAGGTATATGCGTACATACCATCATCAAGCCCGAAAGGGCATCCCATCATATCATCTCAGCCTCTGTGGGCGAAATCATCAGTGTATAACAGCTGATCAGGTGGTGGTGCGTATTTAATGCCGTAACCTTTACCCATACCCCATATAAGTATGATGTACGCGTATATAACTCCATCAGGTCTTGGGTTAATATATGTATAAATAAATGCAATGCATAAAAAGTAAGTCAATAAGTTCTCTTGGGATGTCATAAGATCAATATGCCTTCGATTAATATCATAAAATAAACTTTATCAAATTATGTATTTTTTGAGACCCATGAACAGGCGATATAATAATATGACACATGGGGAATCACAAACAAAGGCACCCCTAGTACTTTTAAGAATAGAGTCATTTGTGAAAGTTGCGCGTTTGCTCGTTTTGTTTATATTATATGGATCATGCCAAAAGGAAAGAAGGTATAGCCTTAATATACCTTAACTCCACTGAGTCCTTAATACCTTCTAAGAAATGTTTCAAACAACTCAACTCAAAATCAGTGCTGAGTAAAGGCTAAGAGCCTGTTTGGATGGGCTTAGCAGTTTTTAACTTGTGGAAGTGTTTGGCAACCAAAAAATGGGCTTAAACAAGTTAAAATCTGCTTAAAAAAGCCAAAACTAATAAGTTGGAAAACCCAACTTTTTTGAAATTGGCTTAAAAGCCATATTGCTTTGACCGAAGATATTACATTCTTATCCCTTATAATTTTTCTTAATCCCGAAATTATCCCTAAGTAAAAACCCTACCACATACTATCTTTTTTTCCTCTATTCTCCAATATTTGTCAATTTCTTGAAGTTCTTAACGTAAAGCAAACAATAGTTTTTTAAATAATGTTTGATACATTCCAATATTTTATAAATATTGTTCTGTTTCCAAATGTTCTTTATAAATATTGTTCTTTTTTAAATGACAAGGTGGGTTGCTCTGATGATAAGCACTCTCCACTTCCAACCAAGAGGTTGTGAGTTCGAGTCACCCCAAGAGCAAGGTGGGGAGTTCTTGGAGGGAAGGATGCCGAGGGTCATTTGGAAACAGCCTCTCTACCCCATGGTAGGGGTAAGGTCTGCGTACACACTACCCTCCCCAGACCCCATTAGTGGGACTATACTGGGTTGTTGTTGTTGTTGTTGTTCTTTTGGCTTCATTTTTTGGTTCCATAATATTTAATTTGTTTGGTCATTGAATCCTTTCTTTTTTTTTAATTGGTGTAACTATATTCTAAAATCCAATCATACAATGAATTTACGTGTTACCCCTGAATTTGAAGCTATGAACGAAAAATATAATATTATAGTCATTATATTCTTTATAATGTTAACAACTTTAAGGATATTTCAGTCATTTTAACAAGAAAAAATGCTTACCAGCACTTGTTTACCAAGCACTTCATCAACTTGTTTTCAGTTTCAGCACTTTTATCCAAACACGTAACTGCTTATTTATAAAACAAGTTCCAGCACTTATAAAGTGCTTTTAAGCACTTAACTTAAAAGCCACTTTTTTAAGCCAATCCAAATGGGCCCTGACTCCGCAACTTAAACTAGTAGCTCGTTTATGTAAATTTGGGCAGCATCTCCCCTGTAATAAGGGCCTCCTCCAATCTCATATACCAACAACAACAACCTAAGCAATATAATAAGAACAACATCAATAATAGGGTATAAAATATTTCATTAACAAGTAATCAACATATCACGACGAGCAGCAAGCTCGGATTGAATCCCTTTAGCACCCTTCAACCCCATTATCATTCATTCTTGATCTTAGTAATATATCCAATATAATAACAAATACATTTTAAAGTATTTCCAACCTTGTACTCAATTTTAAAGTTATCCGAAATGGCCTAACATATGATAACATCATTGTGGAACACTTCCAAGTTCTTTATAGCAATTTCTTTTCTAGTTACCAATTTCCTCAATAAGATTTACATATAAACCAGCATAATTATACTAACAATATCATATCCAACTTATTTTCTATAATTTCCATCCACTTAAAGTCCATAAGAGAAACATTCAAATCAATACATCAAGAACAACATCATCTCAAGCTAATCCAAATATTATCTTGTAGTTTATTATCCTAACAATTTAACCAACATACAAGAAAGCTTATGCACAATTAGTAGGTTGTTATACTCACTTTATCTAGTAGCAACAACTTGAAATTTTAGCCACACACAACCCACAATTATCCTAAATGACAACATAACCTCAAAGAGATGTTGTTCTTCACTAGAACTAACGTTTGATGTTGAAATATGGTATAATCACTTCAAACTCTTATGGTATTTATTTATGAGGGTTAGGAGAAGTGTAGTCACAAGGTCGGGTCACAAAAATGAGAAATAGAGGTCTTCCAAATTATTTTTATAGTGAAGTAGGTCGACCACCGCCTAAGTGGGTCCCATTCGGAGTTGCTTGCGCAATATCGCAACAATGCAAATATCACTCTACTACGATGTCGTATTGACAAACAGTTTAATAAGTTAGAAACTAGACTCGTAGATCTTCAATTTGATATATGGATAATTTTGTAATTTTAAGTATATTAGGAGAAAAGCTGTTCTATATTTTACCTAATATTTAACACATTATGAATGTAACTTGTGATGACCATTGCCAACTTTTGTTCCACAATTCGCTTGACTTTAAAACGTAATACTTGACTATCATACGACTAAAATAACTATAACATAACCTCCTTATCATGTTAATAACCCTAGTCTCACCCAAAGTACATGTTATAACATTCCAAACTTATCGACTTTCGATGAAACTTATTTTTCATTTAGCTTCTAAGCTTTCCAACTCTCTTGGTACTTGTTATTCATGATCTTAAAGATTTTTAACCTCCAAGGTAACATGATTAACTTACTTTATGTACTTTAAAAAATGATCTCATTTTTGAGCTTACATCAATTGTCTTACGACATACTCTTACGTACGAAAACATGGGGTATAACATCATTTCCCCCTTTGGAACATTTGTCCTCGAATGCTGATTGATGCACTTATCAATCTCATAACCTATAGCTCTTGAAAATACTTTAATATTATCCTTTCCATCCAGGCAAGTTTTCTGTGAATAAATCCATAGGCCAGGGCATTCCCCTCTTTAGGCCTCTTTTTTACACTACAACTTGTGGTCGAAATTCTTTCAATCTCGTAACTATTGCTACCTTCTATCATGAAGTCTGTACAACTTTGTCCTTGAATGTGCGCCTATGCGACTCTTATCTCCTTTTTCCTCTAACTTTTAGGAAATCTCTAGGCCTCACTTTGTGAATATATACAGAACTATGACAAGTTGTCCCTCTAGAATCTATAGGTGTATTGAAGTTCTTCGCTTGGTTCTTTGTCGAATTTACGACTATTGATATATCTCATTTCATAGCCACGAGTTTCTACGCTTATAGAATTACTACATCTATGTAGGTTATACTATACCATAACATTTACTTCAATTTATTATTATCGAGATCTGCTACCCAGATCCAGGTTACTCTCTCGCTGCTTATCATATATGTATAAATCTAATTCCTTTAATGCTTTCTTATTATTGTTCATCTTAAGAATGATGGCCTAATCTCATCTCATAATTTATAACTTTTATCCATCCATTATTGATTCACTTAAATGTTGATCCATAATCTACCACTGATAACTTGAAACTTCTTATGTAATATATTGTCACTAGGGCTCACGTCACATTGGGAAACATCTGAAGTTGTTTGCCTGATCCACCTAGGGACAATACTATACTTCAATAATCGTATTTCATAGCATCCCATTCATCTTATGGGGGTATTCTAATCTTGTGCAATTCATGAAATGCCTTTTCTTTAAATCATTACTCAATTAAAGGCCTAAGCGTCATCCTCTTATCCATCACAATTACACCCTTATTCAACTACCAGGGAAGCATTCAATCTCTTCCAAATGCACTAAGTCTTAGACTCCTCTGATTTTATTCAAGCTATACTGACCTTTCTATAACTTACAAAATCCATCAGCTCTCTTGTTTTGTTGGGTTTAACCCCGAGGACTTACCTATCTTGTCACCTTCTCACTCACCTTTTCTTATCCTTACTCCTATCTACCTAAAACCTTGTCGTTCTACGATACTTTATCTTGCGACCTACACATATCTATTTATACTACTCGCAACCTTCCTTTAACATGCTAGCACCATAGATTTCCCTTCGTGCCATCTCAATTGTCTTTAAATGTAAACAATTCTTGATCGTTCTACCACTTGTTGTATGAATACTTGGCTTATCGTATTGCCCACGAATACTGGAATTTACTGTAACCCATATGATCTAAAATATCACCTTTGATTTTTTTTTTCTATTCATTAGCCACGATATGTGCCACTTTCTTATGGAGTGTCTACAATATTATAGTTAGACTATCGTTACAAGACCATTTATTCTTCAAGTTACTATGCCTAGGTTGAAGCTTTCTTCCTTATTTTCTCAGCTAGTCTTTCGCTGTAGTACTTAGGGGAGACCCTCTCACTCTTGTAAAGCTGTGAGCTTATTATATCATATACCTGACATAATTTTTATATTCTTGCTCGCCTATTATTATCCCTAGTTACTTACCTCCGCGCCCTTGTGCTCGTAGAGTTTCTTATGAACATAAATTTTTGACTGTATTCCTAGTGACGCTCTCTTTTATTTTTGTAACACTTATACGGTACCTTTAACTAACCCAACTCATATCTGAATATTTCTCAAGGATTACGACGTCATATTTGAGAGACTAAATTCACTAGGTTAGGGTCCACTATGTTTATCTTGCACAATCTGTTGATTTGTATGTATCCTCTTGTTTAGCCATAACTAGGCTCTTCCTGAATCATCTATAAACTACTTGTTAGTCCATTCTTATATCTATATTTCGCGTAACCCCTCTTGGGATATGCCATTTGTCTTAACTTACCTCTCGCACTTGTTCCTCATGTATCAAGTGTCCATTCGTACCTATTTATCAATAACATCCTGGGCGGGAACCCTTACCGCCTCTCCCCGACTCATGCTTTCATAATGTTATGGAGTCGTAACATATCTATAGGATCTGAATAAATGCAATCTCATTCTTTTTACCTTTTTACCGTATTTTTCCTTTATTATTCCACAGTTACCTGAACCACATAACTCCAACTTAATACCATATCACACCATCTTTCCCCTTTTAGAGGAGTACTAACATTTAATGCTATGAAGATTTATCTATAAATGTTTTACCTCTTCATTTTTTGCGTCTTTTTACATCTTCATTGACTCTTACTCACCTTGCGGTAACCTTTCTATACCAAGGATAACTGAATTTCTTATGCATGAGGGTGACACCTAGTATAACTGGCACACTTAGTCCTTTAAGCTTAACTCTTCTCACAGTGCTTGCTTTAGGGAAGCGTCTTGCTGAATGAACTTTAAAAGTTATTCTTTTGTTGTCCGTTCTATTATTGCCATAATGCTATCTCTGAAATTATCGCGATGTCGACTATTATCAAATCTTATGATCCCTAATTCATGTTCAGTTTATCTTGTTCACTAGCCCATACTGATTTCTATTACTCTGGGGTCTAACTTAGCCTCCTCGTAATTACGTTCAAGTCACCAACTCATTTCTTGAAATGAGGATATGACTTTATGGCTTATACAGTTTTATTGTCTCAAGACATGTCACCTCTTATTGTTTTCCTTCACTTGACTATAGACTCTGTTATTCTGTCATATTTTGATTTGCCGTTATCACTCATTTATCACATCTTACTCATAATGCTTCATTTACTCTCTTCTTATTCTCCAGCTAATATTTCTGTCTATCACTTTATTCTTAAAACTTCAACAAAATATTCTTTCACTTTTAGCTCCCCTAGCTTCTTCTCACTGGCTATTCAGGACGCCTAACATTCTCTCTCTTTTTTTACTAGGGGCGGGAGTCATACTTATGTAAATATTTATCTTTTCTAGGATTTCACTACCTATCTTCTTAAATTTCTGAATAGTCTAGTATTCATATCTGATTGTACTATTCTAGAGTGCATCATCTGGGTGTCTCACAAGGAGAACTATTACCACGTTTGCACTATCATTCGGATATGTCAGCTAATGATAACAATCCATCCACCATATGGTATATGTTTAGGATGGTTAGGATGAGTGTAGAAACAAGGTTGGGTATAAAAATGAGAAATAAAGGTCGTCCAAATCGTTTTTAAAGTGAAATAGGTCGACCACCACCTAAGTGGGTCCTATTGGGAGCTGCTTGTGCAGTCTCGCAAAAATACAAATATCTCTCTACCCTGATGTTGTATCGACAAAAGGTTAATTGCGTTAGACACTAGACTCGTAGATATTCAATTTGATATATGGACAATCCTGTAATTCCAAGTATATTAGGAGAAAAGCTCTTCTACATTTTACTTAATATTTAGCACATTATGAATGTAACTTGTGATGACCATTGCCAACTTTTGTTCCACAACTCGCTTGACTTCAAAACGTAACACCTGAATATCATACGACTAAAATAACTCATAACATAGCATCCTTATCATGTTAAGAACCCTAGTCTCACCCCAAAGTACATGTTATAACATTCCAAACTTATAGACTTTCGACGAAACTTATTTTTCGTTTAACTTCTAAGCTTTCTAACCCTCTTTGTACTTGTTATTCATGATCTTAAAAATTTATAACCTCCAAGATAACATGATTAACTTTATGTACTTTCAGAAGTGATCTCAGTTTTGAGCTTACATAAATTTTCTTATGACGTACTCTTACGTACGAAAATATGGGGTGTAACAAAAAAGCTCGAAGACCCCAAAGGACTATGGCCGGAAATACTGCCAGAAGTATTATGGGCGTACTGAACTACTCCGAAGATGATCACATAAGAGACGCCCTACTCTTTGGTCTATGGTACCGAGGCAGTAATACCAGTCGAAGTCGGAAAACCCAGCCTAAGGTACTCCTACGAAAGCGGTACAGGTAATGATGAGAGTAGAAGGCAGGAACTCGACAAAATTGACGAACAACGAGATATGGATTATATAATAATGGTCGTCCAAAAAGGGAAAGCTGAATGCTATTACAACAAGAAAGCAAAGGTCCGGCCGCTTAAAGTCGGGGACTACGTGCTAAAAGCCAAACTCAAGCGAGCAAAGACCCATTGGAAAGCAAGTTGGGAACAAATTGGGACGGTTTATACAAAATCAAAACCAAAGCAAACGAGGGTTTAGTCCAATTAGAGACAATAGAAGGAAAGCAATTACCAAACTCAAAGTCGTATTCTTTTTCCCTTAATTGAGTTTTGTCCTATTTGGGTTTCTCAAGGAGGTTTTTTAACGAGGCGGCCAAGGTATCACTTCGAGTAGAAGTACGCGAGGGAGGGATTGTTTTTACTCTTTCATTGCTCGACTCCTCGATACTCTCTAAGTCAAACAATGAAGGGACTAGGTAGACGGGGACTGGAACGCCAACCAACACCCAAAATTTGTAACTCTCTCCAAGTATGTAACCAAAGCAACAACATCGAAGTAATAAAAAACTCACATTTATCATGACACCTTTTTGTGTTAAGGTTATGTTTGACCATGCTCGAACAACACCTATCGGTCCTCGGCCACGATTTAATAAAAGGTTATGTTCGACCACGCTCGAACAACACCTATCGTCCCTCGACCATGATTTAATAAAAGGTTATATTCGACCATGATCGAACAACACCTATCGTCCCTCGGCCATGACTACGAAAAGGTTATGTTCAATTCCACTCGAACAACACCTATCGGCCCCCAGCCACGACTAATACAAGGTCACGTTTGACCCCGCTCGAACAACACCTACCAGACCTCGGTCAAAACTAATAAAAGGATAAGTTCAATTCAGATCGAACAACACCTATCGACTCTCTACTGCAATTTAATAAAAGGTTAAGTTTGACCCAGTTCGAACAACACCTATCGGCCCTCGGCCGCGATCTAAATAAAAGGTCAAGTTCAGCACAATTCAAACAATACCTATTGGCCTTTAGCCGCAATTTACTAAAGGTCAAGTTCGATCTAGTTAGAAGAACACCCACTGGCCCTCGGTCGCAAGTTAAAAAGGGAGAAAATTTGACCAAGTCCGAATAACACCATTCACGCATTTCGACAAGCTTTGACATATAAAATAACAACAAAAGTATGATGGAGTGAAACATGAAAAGTGCAGAAACAAACCACAGCAAATAAAAAAGGTGCAGATGAAAGAAAACCCAACTCCGATATTTATAAACAAAAGTTTCTTACAAAAGGCTCATGAATATGCCAACAAAAGTACACAAAAGATAGATAAAACAAAAAACTACTACTAGCCACCGCCATTACGACCTGCGAAACCCTCGTCATCCTGACCTCCAATGTCTTGCCCGTCCTCGCCCGGAGGGTATATGGAATTATATTAGGCCCCTTCCTCAAGACGATCTATAGATTCCTCGTCATCCCCACCTTCTTCACCAGGACGAGGCGTAGTCAGGTCATAGCCACAAGTGACTCGAGCCTCATCGGCCTTGATCCGAGCATCCTCAAAGTTTGTGGCAAGAATAGAACCCGCTATGTACAATTCATGCAGAACGCCTAGTCGGGCCTTGGCATCAATCCACTCTTCATATAACTCGCAAGAAACGTTGGGGATACCAGAAGCCGTAGATGAAGAAAGTCGTGCAAGTAATTTAGCCTTCTCAGTGTCTAGAGCGGCAACCCGATCATAGAGATTAGAGGTATCTTTATTAAACTCCCCAATCCTTTCGTCAAGCCACTCTTATTTACGCTTAGCCATTGGCAAATCATTTTCTCGTTCAGAGAAAAGAGTTCGGTTTGCCACTTCAAGATATTCCGCCCTCCATTGAGCCTCTAACCGAGCGGACTCTGCCTTCTCTAGCTCCTCCATCTTCTCAGTGACCTCGCCACTAAGAGCCTCCGCCATGAATTAACACTCATCATGTTAGCTCCGCAGCAGGACCACTTGGGCTTGGAGATCACTGCATTGGGCTTCTACCCCTTTGCTAAGCTCAATCTCTTCCTCTTTTCTCCTCAACGCCCCTTCTAGGATGCTGCACTTCCCCACTACCCGCACCGGCTCCTCGTCCCTTTTCTTTAAGTCCTCCTTTAGTTGGCGCACATTGCCGCTTTTGCGGAGCCGACATCGGAGCTCCCGATACTTCTCAAGATATTTGAAATGCTTGTCCTTCAACTTCATATAAATGTATTTATGTTTCTGCTCCCGACGAGCACTTTTGATCTCCAGAACGACCATTTCCAAAATGAACGAAAGGGATTAGAGCCTACGAAAAAGAGCAAAACATAAGGAAAAGAACAGACAACAAATGTACTTAACCGAATGGTGAGACCAGCAATGTTGTATGACAGGGTGCTGTCATTTATAGTCTCGAAGGTTGTACCCTTGATTTCAGAACAAAGAGGACCGAGGGAGGGGACTATCTCCTTGGTATTCACAACACGATTATGATCCATTGGGACCGAAATAGTCGTGGAGCCTTCTTCCAACCTCACCTCGAGTTGAGTGAGCCCATCATCGATCATTCTTAGCTCATCTGGGTTCATGTCTGTCACGACCCAAAATCTCATCACAGGCGTTGTGATGGTACCTAGTCTCTAAGACTAGGTAAGCCTATTTCAATTATCTTTTGAAGCCATTTTGTTTTTTAAACTAACAGCGGAAATAATTATAATATACAACCTCCCAAGACTGGTAGTACTGAGTCACAAACTCTAACTGAATACATGGAATGATCACAAAGACCGAATATACAATATTGTTTGATTAAAAATTAATAGTACAATGAAATGAAAAGACTCCAAGGGACTGCGACAACCAAGCATCTCTACCTTGAATCCTTACGGTCCCGCTTTAAATCTGCTCAAGTCCGATATCTCCAATACCTGGCTATGCACAAAAATGTGCAGAAGTGTAGTATGAGTACACCACGGTCGGTACCCAGTAAGTATCAAGACTAACCTCAGTTGAGTAGAGACGAGGTACAGTCAAGATACTCACTAGTCTAATAGCATGTGCAATATAAAGTACACGATAGTAGGAAACAGATAACAATAAGCATATCATCAAACAACCAACGATATGCACAGCAAGACAACACAACACCATTTAATATCGCTCAACAAATAATAATACAAGTACACCCAATTAAATCAAATTCTTCAAATAAATGTCCTTCACATATAATTCTACCAAATACTCTCTTTCAAATATAATTTTTCTCAAATAAATATCTTTCAAATATAATTCTTTCATAATAAAAGTCCTTCCAAATAAATATTTTGAATATAATTCTTCAACTAAAAAGTCACCACGTGACACCTCATTTCATAATCATAAAAATACGGGTCTCAGCCCATTTTCATATTTTTCATAAACACGGGTCTCAGCCCATTTTTCATATCTCCACGGCACTTCGTGCCCATAATTAAATCATTATATTTTCCCGGCACCTCATGCCCTCATTTCATATCTCAACTGCACGGACAACTCACGTGCCAAATATCATTATCATTTAATCACAGCACCTCGTGCCCACATTTCATATCACAACCACACAGACAATTCACATACCAATATCCTCAATGTATATAAGATCCGCATGATCAATTTATTTCCACTAAAGCGAGTTTAGAATTTTTAAATCAAGTAAGAAATCAACAAAGAATTGAATTTATTTTTTTTGAAATTATTTGGGTGAAGAAAATAACATTGAACTTAAATTAAAGCATCAGATAAACTACTAGTTTGGTTATAAAACTATTTAATTTAAAATATAATAATAATTTCTTTTATTTAAATCAACTCAATCATCGAAAATCAGTAAGAAAAACTAAAAATATACTTCTTCAGAGTCTCGCACTAAAAAGTCAAAGCCAACACAATACAACTAGGAGCACAAAATACATAATAATAAAGTGAACTAGTACATCACGGAAGAAGACAAGAATTTATATATTAAATGAAACAAAATCACCCAAGGCAAGAACATAAATAAAGAAATATCAACAGGGCACTCCCGAGGTACCGCCTCGTAGTCCCAAATCATAAATAAATGCACAATATCTCATTTTCTTATATCACCACAGGAGACTTCACATTTAATTTTAAAGAAAACATTTCACCCGAAATAGCATTCCGCGTTTTAGCCACCCTTATCACACCGCATGACTTCTAGTAGTTCTCCTACTAACCACGCGTTTCAAGCCACCCTTATCTCACCGCATGCGTTTCAACACCTTGACCTTATATCACCGCATGACTTCTAGTAGTTTCCCTACTAGCCACGCGTTTAAAGCTACCCTTATCTCACCGCATGCGTATCAATATCACAATAGTTCACAAATCGCACCTCAAGTGCCCAGATATCACAGCATAATACAACTTGCACCTCAAGTGCCCAGATATCACAGCATAATACAACTTGCACCTCAAGTGCCCAAATATTATAATATTTCACAAATTGCACATCAAGTGCTCAAATCTTACAACATATCATAGATTGCACATCAAGTGCTCAAATCTTACAACATATCACAAATTGCACATCAAGTGCTCAAATCTTACAACATATCACAAATTGCACATCAAGTGCCCAAATATTATAACTTACCACAGAAATCAACAATATATTATTTTTCACAATAAGGAGCACATGGCTCGACCATAATATGCACAAAATCTTAACAAAAATATCAGGGAGTGAATAACTCAACAAAATAATATTTCACACAAATGCAAGGTGGCAATCACACCAAATCATCATATAAAACCAATTTCAATAAACAAGGATCTAGGTATGACAAATTGAGGATTTAATAAGTGCCAATAATTTCCAACTTAATACATAAGGGTGTATAAGGATTTTATTCAATGAAATTGCACATATAAACCAAGTACGTACTCGTCACCTCGCGTACATGATTTTCAATTACACAATTTGCACACAATGCTCAATGCCTAAGGGGTAATTCCTTCACTCGAGGTTAAGCAAGATATTTACCTTTTAGAAGTTATGCCGATATTCCAAAATCACCTTCTTGCTTGAATTGGCTTCCGGACTGCTCAAATCTATTCAAATCAGTTGTATAACTTCATTAAAATTCATCGGAAACCATTTCGGATAATAAAACGTTGACTTAAAAATTTATTCCAAAAAGTCAATGCAGGGCCCGCCCCACGAAACCCGACAAAAATTTCATGAAATTCGAACACTCATTCCGATACGAGTTCAACCATACCAAGTTCATCGAATTCTAATAACAACTCGACCTCCAAATCTTAAATTTGTGGTTTATGAAGTTTCTACAATTTTTCCCAAATTTTCATCTCAAAGTACTAATTAAATGATGAAACCAGTGATATATTCATGTATATTAACCAAATCCGCGTTAGAATCATTTACCCCGATGAATTATTTGAAAAACCCTCGAACATTCGCCACAACCCGAGCTCCCTAGGTCAAAAATGTGAAATAATGCCCTAAACTCCATTTATATAGTGCACCCTCTGAACTCCCCATCTATATAGTGAAAGAATGAAGCGGCCGTGAAATTCTTGGGGCATCACTTCCATACTTTAGTATTTTGGCCATAACTTTCTCTACAGATGTCCAAATGATGATTTCTTTACCTCTCTCGAAACTAGACACGAAGAGCTACAACTTTTGTTTGTGAATCATCTAAAAATTCCTTGTCGATCAAAAGCTATAGGCTTTCGAAGTCGGACCAGCGGATCTGCAGAACATCTTGGAGCGCGGTCGCGGACAGAATTGAGCGGTCCGCAAAATTTTAAGCGCGGCCGCAAAATTCTGCTATGGTTCGCGTCCCTCCCTCCTTCGCCTCAGTGCCCAAAAATGTGCGGTCTACATCCCTCCTTCGCCTCAACGCCCAAAATGCGCGATTCTCACCCTCGAAAGTGCAAGAACAATATTAGAGTGCCGAAATGCCTGGACTTGCTCAAAACTCATCCCGAAACTCATCTGGAACCTCCCGGACACAAACCATATATGAATTTCAATCATAAAATACGCTATGTACCTTCTCACGTACTCAAAACACTGAAAAGAAGTCGTCTTGACCCGATATTGACCATGGTCAAACTCCCAAATTTCTTAACTTTACTAATCTCTCAACCAATGATCCAAAAATACACCCAAGCCCTTCGGGACCTCAACCAAATATACCAACACGTCCCAAAATATAATACGAACTTAGTGGAGCCTTCATCTCATCAAACACTGTCAAAATTATGAATCGCGCCTCGAATCGAATTATGTGTTTTCGAATCTCCCAACTTCTATGTTTTGCGCCGAAACGTATCAAATCAATCCGTAATGACTTCAACTTTTGCACACAAGTCATAAATGACATAATATAGGTATTCAAATTTTCAGAATCAGATTCCAGCCCCAATATCAAAAAGTCAACTCCCTGGTCAACTCTTTTCTTTTAAGCTTCTTAAATAAGAATTGTTCTTTTAATTAAATTCTGAATCCTCCGAAAATCAAACTCGACCACACCTGAGGGTCATAATACTTTATTACGAAGTTGCTCGAGACCTTAAGTCACTGAACGAGGTGTTAATTCTTAAAACAACAAGTCAGGTCGTTACAATGTCGGAGTCAGACTCGACATCCTCCTCTGTGATGGCCTTCCCTTTACCTTCAGCCGTAAGAGAAACTTTCGCCGCGACCCCAGAAGATGAGGCTCCTTATTGTCTCGAAAATGCAGGGTCGTCATTATGTACCTTGACCTCGGTTGTGTCCTCCGCAGGATGCGTTCAAGTCTCTTCCAAGCACGGAGCCTGGGGAGCCTCATCGAGGCTTTCTCTAATATGCACTGTGGCCATATCTTGAAGAACAAAGCCACAATCCTCCAAATCTACGGCTACCGGCCTCTCCCCCCCCCCCCCCACATCCATGGATCTCCTCTTGCGAGGTATTAAACCACCTTCATCAGGAGAGAAGTCGTCATCATCGACTAGTGAGGAAAGTTGAGTCGAAGGAGTAGGTGGAACGAAAATAGGCTTTCAAACCGTATCAGCTGAGAAGGAGACCTGTACGAAAGACGTAAAAGTCATGACCGGTACGGAAGCTAAAGGAACAACAGCCTTCCTTCGGAAAGAAGGTACCCTTTACCGACTTCTCTGAGAAGACCCCTTTTCCTGAGAAAAAGACCTCAAGTTAGCAAAACAAATCTACACAATAGGAGCAAGCCACAGTCAAAAGTAAAGAAACCACCTATTGAAGGAAGAACATGTTTGAATCTTTTGAAAAAACTCGGCCAATCGTAGATTCCTACGATGTGGGGGAGGAGCCACTAGACCCAGTCAGAGATGTGAGCTACCAAAGGAGGAGGCGAGGTCTTGGCTGTAAAAGAATAAGGAGAGAAGTTAGAATTCATGAACGAACACAGAGTAGAAACCAGGTACTTACGAGTATAGTTCCAAGCCTCAAGGAAACCGTTGACATTGGCCACAACATTCTCGGTTCTGAAAAAAAAAGTTAAATCATAATTGACGACTGGCCTTGTCATCCATTTTCACCACCCGACTTTTGCCCTTTCGGTGGCGAAGGTTCAACAATGTTCCCTTATAAAAGCTAGGGGCGAATGTCTCAGGTTCCGCAACGTCAGTTCAACCCCGGCCAGCTCTGCAAACTTAGTGAACATCATTATAATTTTATAAACAAATGGTGTGAGGTGAGCATGACACACGCCGTAGCGGCGACAAAACTCCTCCACTAACGGAAGTAGGGGAAAGAATAGCCAATTTAGGGGTAGGTAAAGAGGGCGCAATACCCAGGACGGTGGACCTTTACCGTATCCCCCTCGGCCGGGATCAACTCGATATGATTGGGAAGGCCGAATTCGGCCTTGAGCTCCTCTAATTCCCTTGTCGTCATCGTTGATCAAAAAGTTCCAAGAGCAGCCTCTGGTGATTTAGTTAAATCGGATTTGGAGTCAGGGTTGCGTGGGATTATTTCCTCCGCCAACGGGAAGGTTTCATCCTCAATAATGGCAGAAACGCTCTCCCCATGGGAGGGGAACACCACTGCCAAAGGAGCAACACGACTCCCCTCACCCGCATCAGAAGATACGTTAGACATAATTCAGCATTAGGGAGGAGAGTGACAAACGAGAGGGAATGAGGAACAATATAGGTCAATAAAACAGAGAAAAGAAATATGGAGAAGAAGAGAACAAGAGAAAGGTATGGTGTTTCAAAACATTTGAGGGTTTAAACTCCAAAATCAGGTTCAAGGATCTATATTTATAAAATTCGTGGCACTAAAACCAAAAAATGGTTCATCATAATTGGCACCAGAACCGAAGCAGCAGGTCTAAAAAAAGGTCACACGCGAAACAAAGCGACACATCGGGAATATGCGTCACAATGACGCATGACATCATGATGTCATCCTAAGTCGTGGACAACATAACTCTAGTAAATCACCTGGGAAATTTGAAACATTTTAATTGTGCGGCCCACGGAGGGCCACATCGCCAGCTCGCCGCAACAACCATGACCCGTGTAGTCCGCTTGATTCGCTCGACCAACAACAACATGATCCGCTCATCGAACCCGCCCGCGAAGTTGGCCTTAATAAGCGGAGGGACTAACTGTATGGGTCAAATTTTATCTCAAGAATACTTAAGTTAGGATGGTATTAGCGAAATATTCCCAGGTTACTACGTGTCGAAGTGATTTAAGGAATAATAAAGGTCATGGTCGAAGAGTCAGCAAGGACTGAGGTCGAAGAGTCATCAAAGATCGAGGTCGGGGCCGAATACTCTTGACAGAGTTATAATGGCTAGTTTCAAGACAGGACATTTAAAAGAATATTCTAGTAGATATTCTCTGCACTTGTACTATTAGGGTTTCTAGGAACATGTTCCCTATAAATAGTAAGAGACACAATGATAGGAGGGGAGAGACATTCATTTGTAAAATACACTTTGACTTTATAGAGAGAATCTGGCCTTATTGCAAGCCTACAAAACAACCATTTACTAAGATTCTGGTCCACACTTTTTCACTAGATCCGAGAATAACTCGGATATTCAAAGGTTTATCTATTATTCATTATTGTCAGAAAGAACGTCCATTGATTTTATCCGTTGTCGGGTGTCTCATTCGTTTTATTTACATAAATATCATTTATTGTTATTCATCACTATTTAATGCTACATTATTTCTATTTGGGTTCTTGAATATTGTCATTATTGTGCACCGTCATAACTTTCGGAATAGATCTATGTGCTATTTATCATATTACCGAGAATTTTGTCTTTATGATATTATTATTAACCAAGATTAATTCTTATTTGCATAAATTTAATTAGTTGAACCAAGATCTATATTTTTAGTCAAACATATACCATGTAAGTTTTTCAATATTTAACTTTAACTCCATCTAACCAGGAGAATGCTATATAATTAACTTTTTTGGTAAATTAGAATGCTATATAATAAATGTTCTAATAAATAAAGTATCATGTATTATTATTATTTTTTTGCAAAGAATGCCATGCATTCCGATTCTTAAAAGGGAGAAAAAGATAAAGAGAAATAGGGCCCGTTTGGATTGGCTTAAAAAAGGTGGCTTTTAAGTTAAGTGCTTAAAAGCACTTTATAAGTGCTGGAACTTGTTTTATAAATAAGCAGTTACGTGTTTGGATAAAGTGCTGAAACTGAAAACAAGCTGATGAAGTGTTTGGTAAACAAGTGCTAGTAAGCACTTTTTCTTGTTAAAATGACTGAAATATCCTTAAAGTTATTAACATTATAAAGAATATGATGACTATAATATTATATTTTCCGTTGATAACTTCAAATTCAGGGGTAACATATAAATTCATTGAATGATTTGATTTTAGAATATAGTTACACCAATTAAAAAAAAAAAGGATTCAACTACCAAAAAACAAATGTTATGGAACCAAAAAATGAAGCCAAAAGAATAATATTTACAAAATATTGGAATGTATCAAACATTATTTTAAAAACTATTGTTTGCTTTACGTTAAGAACTTCAAGAAATTGACAAATATTGAAGAATGGAGAAAAAAAAAGATAGTATGTTGTAGGGTTTTTACTTAGAGGTAATTTCGGGATTAAGAAAAATTATAAGGGATAAGAATGTAATATCTTTGTTCAAAGCAATATGGCTTTTAAGCCAATTTCGAAAAAAGTTGGGTTTTTCAACTTATTGGTTTTGGCTTTTTAAGCAGATTTTAACTTTTTTAAACCCATTTTTTGGTTGCCAAACACTTGCACAAATTAAAAACTGCCCAGCTTTTAAGCCCGTCCAAACAAGCTCATAGTCCAATTTAGCTACTAACAACTGGTCCCGCGGAGAGGAATTGAGTGGATCAACTAACTGAAAAAAACATACGAGATGAGTGAATTGGTTGTTGTTACTTTTTCAAAAAAAATTCCAATTTTAAATCGACTACTGAAACTAATCATCTCAGTTCATGTGACTCTATACTTCGTATGTTATTATATTTGAAAATAGTTAAGTTTATAATTTTTATTACATCACTAGTAATAAGTTTCTTAGTTATACAAATGTATAGTATGTTTAAAGTCACAAGTTTCAAAAATTATAATCATACAGTTTTCACACCATCCACCTCCCTTACCTAATAATTCTCTACTTTTATCATTTCTTCAAAAAATAAATCTCTCTCTTTGAACATAATGAATGCTTAGGAATTAGGATGTATACCTGACAATCTGAAAATGGAAGCAAAGTATAGTCTTCAAACTATTCGAATTGTGCAATGGGTGGCAAACGGCAATAGTGGAAACGTTGTGCTAGTAATTCGGTAATTGCCTGCATTTACTGTCTTCGACTTGACAGTCTCTTTTATATGTAATTTTGGTTCTGCTTTGCTCTTTATCATTTGTTCCTTGTTTTGCTTAAATGGTTATAACGGTTTAAGAATTGCCTCACTCAAATAACGTTTCTTCATCTTTGTAGTGGTGGCTGCTGGTGAGGCAAGTGCTGTTAATTGGAATGAAACAATGATGGTAATTTTGTGCTAGTGTTTTTTCTCCTGCCCTTCAACTTCAAGTGCTTAATTTTCACTTTCTAACTCGGGGATCGATTTCATAGATCATTCCTCAACTTTTAACACTTCTTATGGTCCTGTGTCCTTCTAACGTTCTTTTTTTGGTTGGATGTACATATACAACGTGTACGGGTAAAATTGGGGATAAAGTTACCCCCGATAAAGAAACGAGAGGACAGTGCGATTCGATATGACCTCGGGTAAAGCTGAGGGCTCCCATAGATCATAGCTCGGGGATGATGAATGATGGCCCAAGAACCGGACACGGCCAAATATGGAAAGAATCAAATTCGAGCAAAATAAAGAACCGAGACTAAAGAAAAGACGGTTGGAAAGGACAAGAGAGGGGCCGAAAATCCGCCCTTAACCAGATATTACGGCGCTAATCTCACCCGGTATCAACGACGTATCACAGTTTACCAGAAGAAAAAAACTTTTACCTTATTTAGACTTGTACTAGGATTGGAACTCTCTTACAATATAAAGGGGAGAACCTTTTTATTTTCAAAACCACTGTTAACACGCATATCAAAGCAATAAAGTCAATTTTTGTTCTCTAATTATTGTTCAAAATGTTCTTCGGCCGCTTAATTATTTAGATTGCAACCAAGCCCATTTCGAGGGCTTAATCGGAACCAACTTTTGATGTTCATCATAAAGCCATGCTTAATCATCCATCGCGCTTGGTTTGATTGTTTTGTTTACCTTTAATTTAATCATTTACTATTCTTAGATCATTCGTGTTAGATTAAATCACATATCCTTTAAATCGCATATAAATTCAATTGTTACTCATTTTAAGGGTAATCGGTTTGGCGCTCACCGTAGGGCTAAGGATAATAGTGGTGATTGAATACGAATCTCCATAACACACCCTATTTTACATTTGCTCTTTGAAGTTTGATTTCAGGTCTATTTAAAATGTCAGATTCTCAGTTTGATCACTTGAACGTTGACGCCGAGTTTGGCCACTACAACGAAAACAATAGCGTGGTACCAAGAAATGACGTACCCCCTGTTAATCTTAATGGTGTCCCAATCGCTGACCCAGTCGACGCCAACTCATAAATCGCCATCAACATCAACCTACCAACTGATCCCGAGAATAGCATGCGCGGAGCACCCCGGTCATCGGCTCAAGAAGTGCCCGAAGGGAAAGGTGATGGACTAAGCTTACGATTGATATTTGAAATGCTACAAGCTCAGCAAGTGGCAATAGCACAAATGCACTCAAATCATGCAAAGAACACGGTCAAACATGAGCGGGTTAGAGAAGACGCTCGAAGAGATGAACAGATCGTCATAGAACCAGATGAGTTCGGACCCGGAGAGACTTCCGAGGTGATGGAAATTCTTGAAGCACTAACAAAACGGGTGGAGTATGGCGAAAAGAAGATAGAGACAAATGATATGAAGGTGAAAACTTACAAATCAAGGGTCGATCAGATCCCGAGAGCGCCTCCAATATTGAAAGGATCGGATTCCAAAAAGTTCATTCAGAAACCTTTCCCCCCGAGTGCGGCACCGTAGCCGATTCCGAATGTTCGATATTCCTAAATATAACGGGATCACATATCCAAACGAGCATGTAACCTCCTACACGTGCACAATAAAAAGCAACGACATGGAATACGACGAGATCGAGTCGGTGTTGTTGAATAAATTTGGGGAAACCTTATCCAAAGCGGCAATGATATGGTACCATAATTTACCTCTAAATTCTATTGATTCATTTGTTATGCCTGTAGATGCCTTCGTTAAAGCCCAAACTTACCTCCAAATTCTATTGATTCATTTGTTATGCTTGTAGATGCCTTCGTTAAAGCCCATACCAACGCTATCAAGGTCGAGACGAGGAAATCAGACCTCTTCAAAGTCAAGCAAAGGGACAACGAGATGCTTAGGGAATTCGTGTCGAGGTTCTAGATGGAACGGATAGACCTGCCCAGATTGCACATAATTAAGCCGTTCAGGCGTTGACTCAAGCAAGGGATCAACCCCCGAAGTTCTATTGCTTCTCAACAATTGAAGCAAAACTTGGTGGAGTACCCGAGGTTACTTGGGCCAATGTTCATAACAGGTACCAGTCAAAGATTAGAGTCGAGGAAGACCAGTTGGGGTCCCCCTCGGGGTATGTTTACCCCAATAGAGCAAACAACAAGTCTAAAGGAATTATGGATCAGGAGCCAAGGCTTACCCGAGATCGGAATCAGCCATACAGCTCGGCTAGAAGGAGAAACGGACATGGTCGCAACCCGACCAAGAACGACAAGAGAAGCAATCAAGGACCTACCAATCGAGGCATGTCGAGTAAGAACGGTTTCGAGAGATCATTTGGGGGCTGAGAAGCGCCGAGACTATTTAAATTTAACTTCAATGTTGATGTAGTGAGTATCGGCCATCGGCCGCATCAAGGAAACCAAATGGCCAAGGCCGCTCCAGTCCATCGACGAGACCAAGTTAAAATTTGATTAGGGAAGGTAAATATGTTTCATATATAGTATAGGAAGGTAAAAATCCCTATTATTAAAGCTTGATTTAGATTTAGCTTAATAGTTTTTGTAGGACTAATCTGTTCTTTAGTACTTAAACACTTTCAATGAAGGATATATCAAGAGTGTGGGCTAAATTTTTGCAAGCTCATTTGTTGTGTATAACTGATCATTTGATACTTTGTAAATTTTCTCTCTCTCTTTCCCTGAATATAACTTATAAAATACGTTTTTATAATTAAGAGTTTCTTGATATAATTATGTAAATATATTGTTATGGATTGATAGTCAAAATAAATTTCTTTAATTTTCACATTGTTTTCTTTGAATCTTACACAACTTCGATAACATTTAACTATAATTTTTTAATTTATATTTAATCTATTTTAAGTGTTAATTAAAAACTTTAAAAAATTCATAGAACATACACTTTTGGCAGAACTTAAAACCAACAATTTTTTCCCACACCGAGATTATTTCTTTAGGAAAATGGAATTTGTAAAGTCTAAATTTGCAATCTTAACATTTAATTTATTTGAGTGAGTTTTTGACCAATATTGTCTCTTATCTTTGAGGGTAGGTTTATTTTGATCTCTCAAATATAACCCTGAACATATTTAGTCCCTTAAGTATTGTTAAATTGAAACACATTTAGTCTCACTAACACAATATGTTCAAAAACTAAATATGTTACCCAACTCTGATTCATGAAACAAATCTTCTGCTCCAAGCAAAACATTTCATCTCCTTTTATTATGATAACGCAAATTATAACTTTAATTCCTCGTTTTGAGTTACCGAGCTATCTTAATTTACAACATTTACTAACAAAATTTAGAATTTTGATAATTTTATCCTATTTACGACGCCATAATTAATAAACTCTTAAATTAAGACCGAAACTTGTCAAAAAATAATTCGGGCAGACTCAACCGCCCTGATATTTTCAGAGAAAAGCACTGCCCTAACTGCCCGAACCCTTGTAGAGAGATTACGGGCAGCTTCCTCAGTAACCCCCTCCCCTTCACCCAAACGCACCAGAACGAAGAGTCCTCTCTTTCTATCACAATCTCTGGGTCTCTATTGATTCCCTGCTTGATCGGACGGTCAGAAATCAACGTCGCTTCTAATCTGATTTTTTTCATCTTTTAGCTTCTGAAACTCTCCGATCTGCTTCATCCAAGCTCAGATCTATCTCTCCGGTAAGTTTCTAGCTCCGATTTGCTAAATCTTTTTCAACTTTGTTTTTTTCACTAGTGTTTTTTTTTCAGAATTAAGTTTTCGAGATAATAAGCTCCGAAAAATAGTTGAGTTCTGTCGTCTTCTTCTGTTGCAACGGTGTGTTATTGCAGGTGGTGGTTGGTGTATTTGCGGCGAACCGTACCGATGGAGACTAACGGTGGTCCAGTCAACGTCGCTATAATGAGTCAGAACTTGCTATCCTACGCCGGCGAGGCTTTGGTGGTTTCGCTAGTAGTATCTATGATAGTCAAAGCTCAGCTTCTCCCACTCACTCAGGTATTATAACGTTTACTTCATGTTGGGCAGACGTTGTGCCTTTTTTAGTGTTCTGGTGTATGCTAATTTGCGCCCATGGTTACTTTTCTTTATCCTTTCTGCTAAAATGAGCCGTACAGTCGATTTGTAGTTTTTCTTAACATGCGCCGTCCCTTTTTTTAAAGTGTTCTGCGTATGCTAACTTGCGCATATTGTTAGTTTTGTTTATCCTGTTATTCTCCAGTATAGAGGTTTCTGCTAAAATGAGCCGTATAGTTGATTTTTAGATTTTTCTTAACATGCGCCAGTTTCTAGATCTACTCGAAGTTAGGGTTAATAACTTAGAGGTCCTTTAGAGCTGATCAAATTGCACTAGTGGTCTCTATGATTTTTCATTTGTTCTCTTTTCTTTGTTTTGGGCCGGGTCAGGCCAGGCCCGATCCAGGTGTGTTTGGGTTTGTGTTGATGAGGAACTGATCTCTGAGTTTTATGGAACAAACGTTTTAAGTTGCTTGTGGTGTTCTTTCTTCATTCTTTTTTTTGTTTTTATTTTTTAATGATAGTGGCGTCGGTGCAGTTTACGCGCACCTTCACTATTTTTGCTTTTCACTAGTACAGATACCAGAGTAACTCTTTATGCATTTAATTTACTCGAGTTTTGCTAGAAAGCTGCTTCATTTTGGTAGCTGGGTAGAGAAGCCAAGAAAGAAAAGATAAAAATGCAAAGCAAGATACAAGAAAGGAAGAATATATTGACGTTTGGAAGCTTCAATTTTAGAGCCCGAATGGACATAAGAATTTTTTTTAATTTTTTTCGAAATTTTATTATTTTTTTCGAAATTAGTGTCGGCCATAAAAATTTCTGAAGGTGAATTTTGTAATTTTTCGAAAATTTGAAAAACTCCAAAAAAATTATTTTTCAAAATTTTCACTATCACTCAAAAAACTTCAAAAACAACCCAAAATTATATTCATATCCAAACACAACTTTAATTTTCAAATACATTTTCACTTGAATTTTTTTTTCATTTTTTTTTTGAAACTTTACAATTCTTATGTCCAAACGCCCGCTTAGCGCGGTCGGTCACATCAATCTAACTCATTGAGCTCCAGTCGAAGATGGAATAAGTATCTTTTGTGAAAAGTGGTGTTGGAATATATCATAGACACTATATTCCACTAGTTGTGCTATCTGCAAATATCAAAAGCTAACGTACAGGTAGGTTTGAGAGGAGATGGGCCTGAATAGTCTGACCCATTTGGATGGATATGGCATGGCATATCCATTTTTAATAGTTAGTGGTTGCAAACTTATTGAAAAGTAATCACTATTTAAATGCGAAGATAAAATCTGGATAAAAGTACCGTGTTGAAACACGGAAAGTTCCAGCATAATATGCTGGATTATCGAACTCCTGCATATTATGTTGGAATTTTTTAAGAGTTTTTTTGTTCAAATTTTATTCACGTGAAAAAGTAGCTAAATTTCGATTCATTTGAAATTATGACTAATTTTTAATTTGCTATTGTAAATCTGGCTATTTCGTCGAAAGATATGTTGGTTCTGGCCCAATTAAGAAATCAATCTGGGTCCACATATTAGATCTGGCAAAAGCTGGTAAATAGGTAATCATATCTAGTTACTACCACGGTTAATATGTCCAACCAGTTTTTTACGGATGTGGTTATATTAGGGCATTTTCCTAACTTACTTGGGATTGAAGCCTAGTAGTTGTTGGTCATAGTTCTCCCATTTTTATCAGTTTTACGTATTAGACAGTTAGACTACAACTTTTCCTTTGGCCTTTGGTAGTATGTCAACTCAGACTAAGCAACACTAACGTGTCAATATCACACCTAAGTTGGCAATGGCTAGTGTTTCCGTATTCAACTCGGTGATCTTGTGAACACTGAAAACACCAAAATAATAAACAATCAACTAATTCTTTTTTTTTTTTTTTAAAAACAACCAACTAATGTTTGAATCAAACAGTTTGATAGGATGTTTTTCAATTTGAGATTGTATTGATTTGATATGTTCTGGTATAAATTTGATGATAAGTAAAATAGACCAATTTTTAGGATAGAATAGGTATAGGCATATCCAATACCCTTGAAACATATTCTTTTCATACAGTATATTTTCTTTTTCCCTTCATGGCTCAAACTAGATGACTACGAGATCAGATAGTCAATTTTCACATTCACACTTTCAGGACTACTTGAAGCTACTTACGGAGAACCCTAAAATGAGAGGTGACCATCCCACATCTTGCCCAAGCAAGCCTCTTGATGCAGAGAATGACAGTGACGAAGACGGGGACGAGGATGAAGATGAAGATGAAGATGAAGATGGTGAAGGTGAGGAGGACATTAACCCCAACAACAATAAGGGTGCCTCCAAGAAAGGTCCGGGAGGAGGGGCAGGTGGTGCGGAAGAGAATGGTGAAGATGAAAACGACGAGGGAGAAGATGAACCAGAAGGCGACGACGATGATGATGATGATGCAGAAGATAACCCTGACGATGATGATGAGGAAGATGAAGGTGAGGAAGATGAAGGCGAGGAAGAAGTAGAAGAAGAGGACGAGGACGAGGAAGAAGAAGAGGAGGATGAGGAAGAAGAACTTCAGCCACCAAAGAAGAGGAAGAAGTAAACTATCAATCACTATGACCTCCAAACTCTCATAATGTGCAACTTTGTACCCTAACGACTGCCTAGATTGGCATACCAAGGTGTATTAGTTTGACACCTTCCTGTACTTTATTCTGTTTCTTACACCATTAGAGTACCTTAGAACTTCGAGTTATGGCATAAGTGAAGCACTCTTAAGTTCATTATAATGGTGATTGATAAGCCAAGGTGTTTCTGCATTATCTTCGAGATTTCAAGTCCTAGTCCAGAAGATCATGAACTACATCCAAATCAATTGTCGAAAACTTGAGTAATATTATCAAGAACAAAATTTTAAACTGCACGAAGATCTACCAATTTTCACATGGTCCCAAAGTAGCACCTTACACTGCAGGAAAAACCCAAATTTTTTAGCCACCTCAGACTACTTTCACTAAAAAGATAGTATGTGACAATATTGGGTTAAGTTAATGATAAACACTCCTAAGTCCTAACCATTGACATTTATAAGATACGCTAGGAGAAAAGAACAATTAACAATACTGAGTAAATTTAATTACAACCTTCTAACTTTTGCCCCAACCAGTTAGATGTAAACTTAGCAAACTAGAGATAATAGAATTCATTTATTGATTGGAAAGAGTCAAGCAATAGATTAATTTCATTTCATTAATAAAGAGGACTCGGTATACTTTATCAAACGTTCACGCAATAGGGGCAAAGATTCACCAATCACCGTAGACTTGACATTCCAAGTTCTATTGATGATTAATATTACCGACTTTAGGAGGAATAACCTTATTTCTTCCTTTTTAGAATTATAATTATAATTCAACCGAACCAATTAGTTTAAGTCCAAACCTTATATTTATCTTAAAAATTCATTAAATATATATAAGTTATTAATCTAAAATTCTGTAAATTAAAAGTGCTAGATTTCTGAATACATAAACTTCAAATTCTGACTCTGCTATATATTATTAATGAAATACATTTTTTGAATAATATAGATATTAACAGTCAATCTATTAAATACCTTTTGTTATAAATATATTATATTATGAATGTTCATTTAGTACTCCGTTGTAAATAAGCTTCCTGAAGAAGCTTATCCATATGAGACTTTGCCGTAAATATGTTTATCTATTTAGGTACTCTATTGGATATAAGCCTCCTGAAGAAGCTTATCCTTTCGGTACTCTGTTATGGATAAATATTACCTATGGTAGAAGATTATCTATATCTGGCACAACAGCTTAGAGTAGCAGCTTACAAGCAGCTTACATAACAGCTTACACAGCAGCTTATACAGCAGCTTGCAGTAGCAGCTTACACAACAACTTCCTTTCTTCTATAAATAGAGGAGAATTCAGTTCATTATGTACATAAGTTTGAAGTTTGAATAATATATCAGTTTCTCTCTATACTTATCTTTACTTTACTGTCTTTATTTTATAACATGTTATCAGCACGAGACTCTGCCATCTCGAGAAAATGCTTTGAAAGTATCAGAGGTACGAACTTTCCTTTTTCTATATAATGTCAAATCTTTCTAAACTTGAGTTTGTAGCCCTGAATATATCAGCAAAAAGCTACATGTCTTGGGTGCTTAATGCCGAAATTCATCTTGATGCGATGGGTCTGGCAGACACCATCAAAGATAAAAATCAGGCATCAAACCAAGACTGTGCCAAAGCAATGATATTCCTACGTCATCACCTTGATGAGGGCCTGAAAATGGAATATCTTACTATTAAAGATTCAGCCATACTGTGGAATAATTTGAAAGATAGATATGACCACCTGAAGATAGTCGTTCTTCCACAGGCACGTTATGATTGGACTCATCAAAGGCTACAAGATTTTAAATCTATCAGTGAGTATAATTCTACTATGTTCAGAATTATTTTTCAATTGAAACTATGTGGTGATAATATTACTAATCATGATATGTTGGAGAAAACTTTCACCACTTTTCATACCTCGAATATGCTCATGCAGCAGTAATATCGAGAGATGAGATTCAAAAAGTATTCTGAACTTATCTCACATCTTCTTATAGCCGAGCAACATAATGGGATATCAATAAAAAACCATGAAAGCTGACCTACTGGTTCTTGTCCATTCCCTAAAGTGAATGAGACGAACTTCCACCAAGCTAAGCGTGGAAGAGGACGTGCCCCCAGTCGTGGTTATGGCCGTGGTCGGGGAAGAAACTCTAATCGTGGTAATAACAATGCACCAAAGAACCCTCCTCACCACCAACAGTGAAAAAGGAAGGAACAAAAGCATGAAGCGGTGCAAGCAGCAAAGCCAGAAAATGCATGTTATAGATGTGGAGGAAAATGGCACTAGTCACGTACATGGCGTACGCCAAAGTACCTGGTTGAGCTGTATCAAGCCTTCCTGAAGAAGACAGAGAAAAATGCTGAAGCAAATTTTATTTCTGAAGATAATTTAGACTTCATGCATTTTGATGTAGCTGATTATTTTGCACTTCTAGAAGGAGAAACAAGTCATGTGATCGGTAGTGAATCTGTAAAAATGTAAATATTTTAATTTTTGTTGTTTGTTAGTAGATAGTATGGTTATGTAATTGTTGTACATAAATAAAAGTTATGCTTTGAAAATGATGTTTTACTATCATATTTATTTTGTTTATGCCATTTTGAAGAATATGGATAATCTTCAAATGGTATTTGGATCAAAGACCAATCATGAAGATATTTGTGTAATTGATAGTGGAACAACTCATGCCATATTCAAAAATTAGAAATACTTTTCTTATTTTCATAAGGAAAAAGCAAATGTTTAAACAATTTCTGGTAATATAAGTTTGATTGAAGGCTCCAGAAGAGCTACTGTATTTTTGTTTAAGGCAACAAAACTTATTATCGACAATGCATTATTCTCCTCCAAGTCCCGAAGAAACTTGTTGAGTTTTATAGATATCCGCCGAAATGGGTATCATGTTGAGACAATAGATGAAATGAACGTGGAATAACTTTGTATTACAAAGAATATTTCTGGCCAGAAATGCATTGTAGAAAAGTTACCACATTTATCTTCTGGCTTATACTATTCAAAGATTAGTACAGTTGAAGCACACTCTATCGTAAACCAGAAGTTTACTGATTCAATACTTTTGTGCTTTGGCATGGCTGTTTGGGCCATCCTGGATCAATAATGATGAGATAGATTACTGAAAATTCGAGTGGGCATCCATTAAAGAACCTGAAGTTTCTTATAAATGATGGATTTTCTTGTGATGCTTGTTATCAAGGAAAAATGATCACTAGACCATCACCAATAAAGGTTGGCATTGATTTACCGCTCGATTTACAGATTGTCGATTTGATAAAATAAATTTTCCACAATTAGGGGGAGAGAAAAAAGAAATTAAAAGAGAAACTGTGTGGAACGTTTTATCATTATCTCACTTTGATTCACGTATCCCTATATGTAATCAGAAGGTCCAGAAGATTATCCATTTACAGAATATAGCAAATTAAATTCCAGACGCATTTACTGATTTGAAAAAGATAACTAAGTTGCACATCTCTGTAGAGAATGTGCCTATCCGAACTAATGTCCCAGCAGGACCATCTACTAGCATGAGAGCTAGTGAACCTAAAGCATGCCTGAAGCGTGGTAGACCTTTGGGTTCTAAAGATCGAAATCCTAGAAAAAGAAAATCTACAAATGATCAAAATGATATTATGAAGGGATCTCCTGAAAAGACCCAAGATTTGATTAGTTCTAAGATTCCTAAAGAAATCAATGAACCCGAGACTCAAGTGGGTGAGGAACTTTTAATAAGTTCCACTGGTGATGGGATTAATTTAAATCGATTTAAAATAGTGGTGGATAATATTTTTGCATATAATATTGCACTCAACATTATGTAAGATAGTGAGAATCTTGAATCCCGATCTGTCGAAGAATATCGACAAAGATCTGATTGGCCAAAATGGCAAGAGTCAATTCAATCGGAATTGAAGTCACTTGCTAAAAGAGAGGTCTTTGGACCAGTAGTCCAAACACCTGCTGGTATAAAGCCAGTGGGTCATAAATGGATTTTTGTGCGAAAAAGAAATGATAAAAATAAAGTTGAAAGATACAAGGCTCGCCTTGTTGCACAAGGATTCACACAACGACCTGGAGTCGATTATGAAGAAACATATTCACCAGTTATGGATGCCATAACATTTTCATATCTTATCAGTTTAGCCTTACGTGAAAGGCTTGAAATACATCTAATGTATGTGGTTACAACTTATCTGTATGGATCACTTGATAATGAAATTTACATGAAAATTCCCGAAGGATTTAAAATGCGTGAAGCATATTCAAAATCTCGAGAAATGTACTCAATCAGATTACAAAGATCTTTATACGGTTTAAAGCAATCTGGGCACATGTGGTAGAATTGCCTCAGTAGATATTTGCTGAAAGAGGGTTACATAAATGATGTTATTTGTCCATATATTTTTATAAAGAAAATGGCTTCAGAGTTTGTTATACTTGTTGTTTATGTTGATGACATAAATCTTGTTGGAACTTCAGAAGAGCTCCAAAAGGCAATTGAATATCTTAAGAAAGAGTTTGAGATGAAAGATCTTGGAAAGACAAAACTTTGTCTTGGTCTGCAAATTGAACATTTAGCAGACGTGATCTTTATCCATCAATCTGCCTATACAGAAAGGGTCTTAAAACGCTTTTACATGGACAAAGCGCACCCATTGATTACACCAATGGTTGTTCGATCACTTGAAGTGAATAAAGATTTGTTCCGACCTCCAAAAGAGGATGAGGAACTTCTTGGTCCCGAAGTACCCTATCTCAGTGCAATTGGTACACTAATGTATCTTGCTAATGCTACAAGGCCTGACATAATATTTTCTGTTAATTTACTAGCAAGATATAGTTCTTCTCCTACACGGAGACATTAGAATGAGATTAAGCATATATTGCGATATTTAAAGAGAACTCTTGATATGAGTTTGTTTTATGCTAAGAAAGATAGTGCAAATCTTGTTGGTTATGCAGATGCAGGTTATTTATCTGATCCCCATAAAGCTAGATCTCAAACCGGTACGTTTTTACATGTGGAGGTATTATCATATCATGACGCTCCACAAAGCAATCTATTGTTGTTACTTCTTCAAATCATGCTGAAATAATAGCTATTCATGAAGCAAGTAGGGAATGCGCATGGTTGAGATCAATAATTCATTTTATTCGAGAAAAATGTGGTTTGAAATGTGAGAAAAGACTCACAATTTTATACGAAGACAATTCTGCACGCATAGCCTAATTGAAGGGGGGATTTATAAAACAAGATAGAACGAAGCACATTTCACCAAAATTATTCTACACACACGATCTTCAGAAAAATGGTGACATTGATGTGCAACAAATCCGTTCAAGTGACAAGCCGGTAGATTTATTCACTAAATCTTTACCAACTTCAATTTTTGAGAAGATGGTATATAAGATTGGAATGCAGAGACTTAAATATTTAAAATAAAGTTTTCATCAGGGGGAGTAAAATATGCGATGTACTCTTTTTTCCTTACTAAGGTTTTTTCCCACAGGGTTTTCCTTATAAGGTTTTTAATGAGGCAGTTAGTAATGCGTATTACTAAATATGTGTACTCTTTTTCCTTCACTAGAATTTTTTCCCACGGAGTTTTTTCCTAGTAAGGTTTTAATGAGGCACATTATCTTTTAATGAATATTCAAGGGGAGTGTTATAAATATAATATATTATGGATGTTTTTATATATTTAGTATTTTATTGAAAATAAGCTTCCTAAAGAAACTTATCATTTCAGTACTCCGTTATGGATAAATATTACCCATGGTAGAAGATTATCTATATGTGGCACAATAACTTACATAGCAGCTTACAATCAGCTTGCAGGAGCAGCTTACACAGTAGCTTCCTTTCTTCTATAAATAGAGGAGAATTCAGTTCAACTCATTATGTACCTAAATTTGAAGTTTGAATAATATATAAATTTCTCTCTATACTTATTTTTACTTTACTGAATTTATTTTATAAATCCTTTGCAATTGACTTTATTGTAAGATTATTTTGTCTTCTTGGTTGTAGTTTATTCAACATTATTTTAACGACTTTGGGAGGACTTTTCTTTTTCTCTGTTCTGTTATAATTTCTTGACGACGAAGATGAACTCAATTTATCTAAGTACAGTTTCTTTATCTATTTCTGTTGATAATTGGAGGGGAAAAGCATAAAGTCAAAAGAAATGGCTCATTATTTGGATTCTTCTTCTTCTTTAGTCCCTCCTTTGATTGCTAAACCCAGCAAGGTGGACCTTGAAGCTGGTAACGTTGACCATATCCAATGCCGTATTTGCCTTGAAACTGATGGTGAGTTTTTAATAAACCCTTCATTTTTACTTCATGAGTTTGTGAAAATCTTCAATTCTTGCTTGAAATATTTGTTGGTTTGTATGTATTATTTGGATTCTTGTTTGATTTTAAGTGTAAAGGTAGTTTCTTTATGGTTTAATTGAGTGGATTCTGCATCTTTCAAATGTGGGCTCCCTCACCCTTTGATAACTGTGATGTCTGGACCAGCTTGTACTCAGCTGCTCCGCAAACTGGACAAAATGTTGAGTACCTGCTATTTTCCACCGGCATAGGAACCGAGTAACCGGGTTTGCCCCTGTTCAAGCTATAAGCCAGACCAAGTGCAGTTACTGGATTACTTAAGAGGCTGAACTGAACGCAAATTTACATGTGGGGGTTTTGGGGGGGGGGGGGTGTTTGAAGATGTGGTGTTTGCTTTGTTGTGGTACTCTTAGTTTGGTTGAACATGGTTAGTTGCATTGTGTTTTATATCACACATCTTTTATTCTATTCGAAATAGTCAGATTGAACTCAACATATATTCACAGATCATAGCTTATTCCAAGTCTGGTTAAAGGAGGAGGGTTGCAGTAGGTTAAAGTTCATAAAGAATTAGTCGAACTATGATAAAAGTCAAGCCTAAGTAATTTGGGTTATTTATGGGAAAAACAAAAATACTTGATTTGCACTTGAGGTAAAAAAGTTGATTGATTGATTAAGATTGTTCAGATCAAATGAATGAAGGGAAAAACATCTTGACAAAAAGGAGTTGTTAGCATGTTATTCATTTGGTCAATGCTTCTTGTTAAATTCTTCTTTGGTTATTGTATGCAGATAATGTCTTTTACTGAATGGTTCTTGTTGAGTTTTTCCCTTGTTTATTATGCTCAAAGCATATTAGTATTTTTTTGGATAATGAATTTATTAATGCATGAGAAGCAAGATCCTTATGATTGTTTTAACTTTTTCCGTTTTAGGCATGGATTTTATTGCACCGTGTAAGTGCAAGGGTACATCAAAGTATGTTCACCGAGAATGCCTTGATCAATGGCGTGCTGTGAAGGTATATTTTCAGATCGTTTGTTCGTCAGAAGTTTTAGCCTGAGCTTTGCCATAACTTCGGACTTGTTAGACATGTATTGATTCTTTAAAGAGTATGATTAGGAATCAAAGGGATGCCCCAAAACATTAGGAGCATAAAAAATCCAAAGTTTTCATTCGTTCTACGTGCTTACTGAGTCCTGCACTAGACCAAGTATTCAATTAGTTATTGGCCTTTGCATTATTATAGGCAAAGGCAGCAACTGTCGGCGGATCACTTCTTACTAAAGACCCATAAGCTTTAATCATCAAAATTGAATATATGGTGTCCCCTAAAGCTTGTCTTTTTACAGGAAGGATTTGCATTTGCCCATTGTACGACTTGCGAGGCTCCCTTTTACTTGAGAGTTAACGATCTTCATAGAAAATGGCGAACCTTAAAATTTCGGTTTTTTGTGACCACAGACATTTTGGTCATCTTTCTCGCTGTTCAGCTTGTACGTGGGTTGCCCTCTTTACAGTATTTTTCTTCGTTTCTACATATTTACTTAAATAGTACTGGGGACAATATCGTCAATCGATCACTAACCTTCTGTGTTGCAGGTTATAGCTTCATTGGGATATTTAGTATATGTGATTGATACACACCACAAGTCTTGGCTTCGTTTGCATTGGGGGATTGGTAGCGAACTAAGCTTCTACTACATATGCGGTAAAACATATTCATTTGCACTAGTTATCAACATTTTTGTTTATGTATGTATGTCGAAGTGTTATTTTGTCTGCTTAATATTCTTTTTTTCCAACTGGATGACCAATCCAGATTGATGTACAAAACGGCCACATGTTAGATACAGTTGTTACCTATCCATGTTAACATGTTACATCGGTACCAATAGGCCCCAAAGACCTGATTTTCCTTGCTGATTTTAGGATTCTATGTCTTATTTAGTCGCCTTGGTAAATAAAATTTGGTTAGGGAGTGATGGAAGAATATGAGATAAACAATATTTACTTTGTTATTCCAAAGTTTTAAACCCCAGTGCTTTGGTTCAATGGTAAGGACGTAATACATAAAGTGTGGGTTAGGCATACACCACGAGTTCAAACTTTGTCACTGACTAAAGCTTAGTATTTAACTGGGACAATGGTAGAGGGACATGCTCACACTGCCCCGAGTTTTGAACTTGTGAGTACAGTTGGGATTGGAGGAGCTAACTCAGGAATTTCTCGGTTATATTAAAAAAAAAACAAAAACTGAAACAAACAGAAATGAAATAGAAAACAGTAGGAACAATCGTGATGAAAAAGGCGTGAGTACTTGATGCATATATTTCTTAAGATGCATATAGTGCATCATCCGAAATTATAAGGGCAGCCCAGTGCTATATGTTCCTGCTATGTGCGGGGTCCGGGGAAGGGCCGAACCACAATGGTCTATTATACACAGCCTTATCCTGCATTTCTACAGGAGGCTATGTCCACGGTTCAAACCAGTGACCACCTGGTCACAGGGCAACAACTTTACCAGTTACGCCAAGTCTCCCCTTCAAATTATTCGAAATTACGACTCTACTATTTTCAGTATATACAACAACAACAACCCAGTATAATCCCACTAGTGGGTTTGGGGAGGGTAGTGTGTACGCAGACCTTACCCCTACCCTGGGGTAGAGGCTGTTTCCGATAGACCCTCGGCTCCCTCCCTCCAAGAACTCCCTACCTTACTCTTGGGGTGACTCGAACTCACAACCTCTTGGTTGGAAGTGCAGGGTGCTCACCACTAGAGCAACCCACTCGTGTCTTCACTATTTCCAGTATATAGCGATTCTTAAATGATATAAGAGTTAATTTTATTGCTATTGGTTGGCTTTTGTGCAGGGGCACTGTTATTTTTCGTATTGATGGGCATGTCTGGCTGTTTCTTAACTTGCTTTGATGAAAGTGTGCGCGATGATTTGGGTCAGCCTTGCCAGAATGCATTGTCTTGTTGCTCTTGCGATGGGTACAAATAATGTGTTTTATGTTCTTTCAACTTTCATTATTTTCTTCCAAATCAACAACAACAACCCAGTAAAATCCTACAAGTGTGGTCTGAGAAGGGTAGTGTGTATGCAGACCTTACTCCTACCCGGGGGTAGAGAGACTGTTTCCGATAGACTATTTTCTTCCGGATCATAGTAACCTTAATACTGCACTAGGTACAAGTTGGTAACTATATGTTGCCATCACAATGAAATAAAACACTAAAGAATCTTTTGATTGATTGTCTTTGCATCTTTAGTATTTTAGTTTCTTTTCGATCTTATGCATTAGCATCTCGTACTATACTTGCTGGAGAATTGTTTTTTCTTTCTGATCCTTTTCTTTTTTGGCATGCTACATTTGAGAAAATGGAGTTCTTTTGATACTGTTTCCTTTTTCATATCATTGCAGAATGTGTGCAGATTGTCATATGTATCGTACGGGTACAACTTATATCTGCGTCGATTCTAACATATGCTCAGAGAATTGTTCGAACACAACATGTGAATGTTGCACCGAGAATCATTCTTGCACAGAATGTGAGTGTGGGAATTGCTTTGGAGTTGAAGGTGAATCTGGGATACTGGTATTATTAATTGTAGCTGTAATTGTGCTAGGAGTGTTTGCCATCTTTGGCATGTTTTACAGTGTTTTGGTTGCTACAATGGTTGGACAGAGAATTTGGCAGCGACGCTACCACATACTTGAGAAAAGAATACTGACAAAGGTAAGTTACGTCCTTGTTTTTGTTTCTCTTTCAAAATATTTGCCACTGTATATAGGGAAAGGGCTCAAATTTGTCACTTTGCTATGAGAAAAAGATCACGTTTACCCTCCGTTATAATTTCTGTCTAAAAATACCCTGCTGTTATACAATTGGATCACATTTACTCGTCCACATTGGACAATCTTAACGGAGAAAGGGTATATTTGATCCAATTGTATACCAGCAGGGGTATTTTTAGATAGAAACTAGAAAGTATAACGAAAGGTAAACTTGATCCTTTTCTCATAAAGGGGTAAGCTGTCCGTGCACAAAGGTGGCAGTTGATGTAATCTAAGAAGTTGTCGCATAAGGACGTGAATGCTCTGTTAGTATTGGGTAGAAAATATACAGATATTAGCATATCAGGAAGTATTATACTCTGATTTATGTTTAGCACGGCAAGATGTAAATTGCCAAACCTTTTCTTTTTTCGGTTCCTATAATGTTCTCTATAATTTCTATATTATTATAAAATAAAGACTATAAAAGAAATAAACTGAAGACAACTATAGAGGGAGATTGATATTTTATTCAACTTTCAAAGTTATATACATAATGAACTGAAAACTCCTCTATTTATAGAAGAAAGGAAGCAGCTGCGAGGCTTTTCAAGAAGCAGCTGCAAGGCTTTTCTTTAGCTGCTTGTAAGCTGTCTGCATGAGCTGCTTGCAACCTATATGTTTAATAAGAAGCTGCTGCAAATCATTTCATTGAGTTGCTTGCAACCTGCCTGCATCAACTGCTTGTAAGCTGTCTGCATGAGCTGCTTGCAACCTATATGTTTAATAAGAAGCTGCTGCAAATCATTTCATTGAGTTGCTTGCAACCTGCCTGCATCAGCTGCTTGTAGATAAACTTTAACAGAGTACTAAATGAATAATCTTTTTCAGGAAGATTATCTATAGCGGAGTAATGAATAGACATCCACAATATAATATTTTCATAACACTCCCCATTGGATGTTCATTAAAAAATAATGTGCCTCGTTAAAACCTTACTAGAAAAAACCCAAAGGGAAAAATCCTAATGAAGGAAAAAGAGCACATATTTAGTAATACAAATTTTTAGATGCCTCATTAAAAACCTTACAAGAAAAACCCCATGGGAAAAAACCTTAGTAAGGAAAAAAGAATACAATATGTATTTCACTCCTCCTGATGAAAACCTTGTTTCAAATATTTGAGTCTCCGCATTTCAATCTTGTATACCATCTTCTCAAAACTTGAAGTTGGTAAAGACTTAGTGAACAAATCTGTCGGATTGTCACTTGAACGGATTTGTTGCACATCAATGTCACCATTTTTCTGAAAATCATGTGTGTAGAATAATTTTGGTGAAATGTGCTTCGTTTCATCTCCTTTTATAAATCCTCCCTTTCATTGGGCCATGCATGCAGCATTGTCTTCGTATAAAATTGTGGATCTTTTATCGCATTCCAAACCACATTTTTCTCGAATGAAATGAATCACTGATCTCAACCATACGCATTCCCTACTTGCTTCATGAATAACTATTATCTCAGCATGATTTGAAGAAGTAGGAACAATAGGTTGCTTTATGGAGCGCCATGATATGATAGTACCTCCACATGTAAACACGTACCCGGTTTGAGATCTAGCTTTATGGGGATCAGATAAATAACCTGCATCTGCATAACCAACAAGATCTGCACTATCTTTGTTAGCATAAAACAAACCCATATCAAGAGTTCCCTTTAAATATCGCAATATATGCTTAATCTCGTTCCAATGTCTCCGTGTAGGAGAAGAGCTATATCTTGCTAGTAAATTAACAGAAAATGCTATGTCAGGCCTTGTAGCATTAGCAAGATACGTAAGTGCACCAATTGCACTGAGATAGGGTGTTTCAGGACCAAGGAGTTTCTCATCCTCTTCTGGAGGTCAGAACGGGTCCTTATTCACTCAAGTGATCGAACAATCATTGATGTACTCAATGAGTGTGCTTTGTCCATGTAAAAGCGTTTTAAGACCCTTTATGTATAGACAGATTGATGGATAAAGATCACGTCTACTAAATGTTGAATTTGCAGACCAAGACAAAGTTGTCTTTCCAAGATCTTTCATCTCAAATTCTTTCTTAAGATATTCAATTGCCTTTTGGAGCTCTTCTGGAGTTCCAACAAGATTTATGTCATCAACATAAACA
>AWOL01S0010248.1:110659-162741 GCA_000715115.1 Nicotiana otophora | reverse complement strand
TTTCAACAAATATTCACTAAGGCGATTATACCACATGCGCCCAGATTGCTTTAAACCGTACAAAGATCTTTGTAATCTAATTGAATACATTTCTCGAGATTTTGAATTTGCTTCAGGCATTTTAAATCCTTCAGGGATCTTCATATAGAATTAATCAAATGAGTCATATAGTTTATGACTTATATTTAATTGGCATGACATCTTCAGGTGTCTGGACTACATGTCCGATCCTCACAATCTTTTACAATATTGTGCACTATATTGTATCAAATATATCGTCGACGATCATTTCGTATCAGTTCGCAAGCGACATAACTTGTTGATATCTCATCACTTTCTTTATTTTCAGGTACCTGAACTTCTTCTGGAGTTTCATGAAATGTTATGTCGTGAGCTCTTCCAGAGCTTATTTCCTCCTTATTATGATCATTTGCTCCTATTCTTTTCAAGAATTGTTACCTTTGGAACCAATTGGTCTACCACGCTTCATGCGTACAGTAAACTCTATCCTTCAGGGATTTTAATTTTAATAGGAGCATTTGCAGCTGAAATATAATATTTAATTTTGGATCAGCAAATGCTTCTGGCATTTGATTTGAGTTATATTCTAAGCGATTATCATATTAATGATAATTTGATTCATATAGCATATTTTTCCGCTGTTTTATTCCATCCCCCAAATGTTAGAAAAACTAACTCATATCCCCAATCGTCTTTGGGAAACATATCTTTATGCATTGTGGTAGAGAAATTAATCATATACCACACATCAAAAGTTATTAGATAGTAAAAATATTTGGTTTTTGATCCTAAACCAATTGTGAGGGAAGGACTTATCATATTTTGTTGGTCTGATGCATACAAGTGCTGTTGTATGCAATTTATAAAATCTTAGACCAACACATGAGGCTTTGTTCTCATAAGCAATAGTTTAGCCATTAATATGAGGTATTCAATGCTAAACTAGCTTGGATATAAACCAGCATCATCAAGATAAACTATCTTGATTTCATAATCTGAAAATTATGCTTTTAATTGAGAAAAGCAATTTCAAATGCCAAACTGTAGGTTGACAATAAACATACATGTAACCATGTTATATATGCATCTATAAGTGGTTCACATGATAAGTGAATGGGCCCATATTCACCTTTTATATATTCCAGAATTCGGGGATTTTAGTCCCAACTTTAGCTGGTATAATCAAGTTATTATGAGAACAAGCAATACAAGAGAATTGTTGAAGTATCTTCTAGTTCTTCAGTATATGCTTATCCGAATTCTCAAATAGCTCATTTAAAAATGGCAAATGAAAACTTCAAGTTTATCATGACATGTGCTACCTCTAAGTAAATTTCTAGTTTACTATGGCATAAACTTTTGCATCAGTAAACTTCTGATTTACTGTGGCTACTTTTGTATCAGTGAATTTCTGGTTTACTGTGACTGCTTTTGCATTAGTAAACTTCTAGTTTACTGTGATACATGATGTAGTACAAATTGAAAAATAAGGCGGGTAACTTCTCACATACATATTATTTTACCCCCAATGATTGTGGAAACATGAAAAATTTTAATTTTCCAATCATTTGTGGCCTCAATATGATAGCCATTTGTATCAGTAAACTTCGCGTTTACTACAACATATGTTTTGACCATAATCATATAATATGAATGACATATTTGTACATAAGCTCTTCGAGAACCTTCATTTATTATCCACAATCTAATATTATTCGGATACTACTGGTGTTACGTGTTTTCTAGACAAACAGTTAGTTCTTCAGGAGTTTTTGATATATTTTGTACTATCAAATATTACTCAGACACTTCTGGTATCATGAGAGAAAATCATAATCAAATAAACAATATAAAATAATTGTTTAAGCACAAAAAAACACCTATTCGTAATATTTTCCTACTCCAGGAGGAAATTTCAATCGTGTTACTTCTTCAGGAGCAAATTTAAAATACAAAATACTCATATTGAGTATATATTCCCTCTTTTGGAGGTGAATTGTTATATATTTTCATCAAAAGCGCGATTAATATTGTTACATTCACTTCATGGAAGGGATTAATATTTAGCAAAAGTTCTCATCCTTCTGGGAACGGAATATAATTATCTGAACGTGCAGTAATCACACCAAATTGTGTGATGGCTTAGAACCTCTTTTAAGATAATGCTACTTCTGAAGTAAATCGAGGCATGCAAGTAATATAGAGAAATTGTCTCTAATTTATCTTCAATTGTAACAATAGAAAGCCTAAATTATCACTTCTGGTGGTCATAGGCATATACCACTTCTGGTGGTTAACAAAATTTAGTGACAATGAGATGTACGAAACATAACCACTTTTGGTGGTTGTATATTTCTTGCAAACTCTGTTGGAGTTTAAGTGGATCTAACAATGTTATCCACTTTATAATCCTTTATTAAGATAATTAAGATGAATAAAAAAACCAAAATAGGTACTGTATATGTAGCATATAACCAAGCAAGCGATGTAAATATATTAAACTAAATATAAGCAAAAGGCTCAAATTACTTTACACAATTTTGGCCACTCCAGACACAAGTGATATCCACATCACTACCGCCAAGAAGAAAAGCTCATCACCTCAAGGACACTCTGCCTTATGATGCTTGGAATGAACAAGATCTAACTACAGACGTAAGAGCGTCACCTTACATCGGAGATGAACAATGGAATAGAAATTAAATTCGAAGTAAGTGCTCAAAATGGCAGAGTCTCGTGCTGATAACGTGTTATAAAATAAAGACTATAAAAGATATAAACTGAAGACAAGTATAGAGGGAGATTGATATTTTATTCAACTTTCCAAGTTATATACATAATGAACTGAAAAATCCTTTATTTATAGAAGAAAGGAAATAGCTGCGAGACTTTTCAAGAAGCAATTGCAAGGCTTTTCTTTAGTTACTTGTAAGCTGTCTGTATGAGCTGCTTGCAACCTGCATGTTTAACAAGAAGTTGCTGCAAATCATTTCATTGAGTTGCTTGCAGCCTGCATGCATCAGCTGCTTGTAAGCTGTCTGCATGAGTTGCTTGCAACCTGCCTGCTTAATAAGAAACTGCTGCAAATCATTTCATTGAATTGCTTGCAACCTGTCTGTATCAGCTGCTTGTAGATAAACTTTAACAGAGTACTAAATGGATAGTCTTATTCGAGAAGATTATCTATAACGGAGTAATGAATGGATATCCACAATATAACATTTTCATAACATATATAAAATTAAGACACACATTGTTGGACAACTTTCCTTTGCATGCTAGTATTTTTGACCCAACTAGAGAGCTTTGATTTCTCCTTTCGTTCTTCTGTACGAAAGCCAAGCAACAAGATGAAAGTCTCTCCTAATCATTGTCAATACCAAATGGAAACTTTAAATTGAACTTCGTAAGCAGGGGCTGAATCATGAATGTTTTACTTTTTGATACTTGAAGTTTCAGTTTCTTTTTCTGTACTCATTCATGGTATGCAACACTTTTGGCTATGAAGCTGTTTTTTAGGTTGTTGATTTAATAAATAAATCAAAATGCAGTTTAGTTTCATGATTATATGAAGATTTCATGATATCCTAATTCTTGTGTAGGAATATGTTGTGGAGGACGTTGGCGAGGTGGCTGGTAATGATTGGTCACCACCGCCATTGCCACAAGAGAATGTTCAGCAGCTGGAATCACTTGGAATTCTATAAACTCGAAGGTGTTGACAAAGGAAAACAACAGAGGGATTAAACTCCATATTGGCTCAAGCTTATGGATCTCCAAGGGTCAATTACTTTGAACTCAATATTTTACACTTATATGCATTGTTTACATTTAAAAATGGATAACAATTGAATTTATACGCACTTTTAAGGATATGTGGGTTAATTCAATACAAATGATTAATGACATTAGATAAGCAAATAAAAGATAGAATAAATAGCCAAACCAATGATGATAGTGGGTTCAGGCTCGGTTGAAAGCTTAACAAGAAGCCTGTCTTCGGTTTCGAGCCAACACTTATGAAGAACTTATGAACAAAAGTAAGAACTTTGAATAACTTTTAGGAACAGGGAAAACGGATGTATATTGCCTTGGTATGCGTGTTACCGTGCGTTTAATGAATAACTAGCTACCGCTTTATACAATAAGGGAGTTTTACCCTAAGCACAATTCTAAAAAGGGTAAAAATCTTCTTTTTCGCTAATCACTGATCTATCGCTGATACCGGTCGAGATTCACGCCGTGATATCCGGTTAGATACAGATATCACGACCTTTGTTAATCGTGCGTGGTCGTTCGGTAATGCTCTCCGAGGTCTTGGAACTCGAATCAGACCCGAGGGCGTGGTTTCGATGGACTCCACAGGCATGCGTTTTGCTCGGGCCTTGATGCGAGAGGCTCCTGGCTTCGATTCTGATTCCCTGTAGTTATGTCCTTGCTTCGTTTTGCCTCATCGGGAAATCAGGGTACTCATTACCCTCAGTTTTATCCATATACAAATAGTCCCCTCGTTTCTCAGAGAGTAGGTTTGCTGAAATGGTGGGAGACGATAGATGTTCTCTGGTTCCTTTCTCCGTACGTTACGACGGAGGAGCCGAAACTTCCCATTAGTCGCGTCGTTCTGATCTCGGATATGTGTCAATCATCGGCTAGTTGCCTTCGAATGCGAAGCGTCGCTTGCTTCCATATAAAAGCTTCCATCCTTTATTCTTTTTCTACTTTTCGACCAAGCTTTTACCTTCAAGCTTCCCAGCCATCATCAAACTTCTTTCAAACCTTCATACCTTCATCTTTTGATCCTTAAATCTTCATACCGATTTCCAGGTTTTTACCCAGACTTCTTTTAAATCTTCATACCATGTTCTTCATCCTTCAACCTCGTTCTTTCAAACCTTCGTATTCTTTCTTTAAATCTTCAAACTTCTCCAGATAATAATGGCTAAAACATCTAAATTTGTTCCTCGATAAGTTGTCTCCTCATCTTCTCAACCGTAGCCGGTACTGAGGCGGTTTCCCCTGAAGTAGTTGCATTCAAAACGGCTGCTCCCGAGGTAGCTGTCGACGAACCGTCCCCTGAGCCTCCCTTGAAGATGTTTATTCCCGGGGGTTGCTCAACTGTAGACGAATTTAAGTTCGAGACACCCTCGTGCAAATAGAACCGGGGTGAAGGAGCATCAAGGTACATATGCTCTGTGACCGAAGACGTCCTTCCCGTGGTTCGAAGGGACTGTAATTGGGAAGAAAATGATGTTGTAGTCCCCGGGCCCGAGGACGCCATTACTGCCCACATGGAGGGGTACTTAAGTGTTTACACTTACCCTTTCACACTGGGATCGGTGGACCCATTTATTTTGGATTTTTGCAAGAGGTACGAGGTGTGCCTCAGGCAAATCTATTTGTCTCTATGGAGGATCGTAATCCTCCTTCGTTATTTCGTGAACAAGACTGAGTCTCCTCAGTTCACCATCGATCATCTACTCCATTTATACAGTCCCCGAATTTTCCGAGGGGGACTAATCAAGCTCACCCGCCGGTCCAGCAAGGCCCCTTTTTCGAGCATTGATGAAAACCGAGTCCGGGGCTAGCAGGGACACTTCGTTCGGGTGAAGACCGAAGACTTGATCCCTCCCGAGTTTATGCCATTCCCTTAGAAGTGGAATGCATCTCATAAGTGTAGTCTCTCCTAAAGTGTCAATTTTATCTTCATTTTCTTTCTTCTCATTCATACTTGTGGTTGCGCAGCTGTTGACCGGGTTCCAAATACGGTCCCCCGGCTAAAGGAGTGGATCGAGGGCAACTGTGCACAGATGACCTATTCCGAGCGCGCATGGCGCAAGATTTCGAAGGGCCGATGAGAGGCATATTCTCATGGTAAGGTCTTTCCCCGAACAGTTAATACCATGCCTTTTAACTTACATCATACTGACTTCCCCTCCCCCCTTGTAGGTTTGCCTAAGACCACCGAACTTAGGCCTTTAGAAAGGGACATGGACGTATCCTTGTCCATTGACCACTTCGTTACGAGACAGCCCGGGGCTGCCGCAAATGGAGAAGAAGAAGAAGAAGAAAAGGAAGGCTCCGGGCTCCCCGAGCTTTGAGATGAAGTCGAAGAAAAGAGTGGCTCGTAAGCAAAAGAAGAGCTCCGGCTCCCGAGTACCAGACTCGATTCACTTCTTCGGCTCAGGTTCGGTATAATAGAGATTGTGGGGACGCCCTCCTACACCGAGTCCATGCTCGAGGAGGCTCAAGCAGGAAAAGAGAAGTCCAATGAAATGGTCCATGGTGCGGACGATCCCCTTCATTCCTTCTTTGATGGTGTGGACTCATCCGCTTTGGAAGATATTTTCGGGCTGCGGGACTTGGAAGTTTCGAAGAAGGACACACCCTCGGAAGTTGGCGGGCCGAGTTCGAGCCCGAAATTGATCAATCTGTTCCCTGCTCCGAGTGTGGACCCTGGTCGCAAAATATCAGTTATTCTTATCGTCCCGGGGGATGCCCGGGTTCTGTCTGCTTTCGTGGAGATAGCCAGCTTCCTCCGATGCCTGGTGACCGAGGAGGACCAGGCAACAATGAGTGAGGTGAACGTGCTGTGTCTTTTCAATGAGGTGCAACAGACGTTGAACCAGGTAAGGCATCATTACGTCCCTTTGAACTTTACATAGGTTTTGATATTTCTCACGTCTTTCATATTTTTGCAGGCTTCGGTACTTCATCATGAGAGCTTCCTTTGGTACCGGGTCGAGATCAATCAGCCCGAGGTCAAGGAGCAGGCCCAAAAAAGGGATATGTACAAATCCTCAGCGAGCAACAAGAAGGGGTCATTAAGGACCTTCAGGCCGAGCTGGATAAAGCTCAGAAAGAAGCATCGGTCCTGAGGCGGGAGCATGCCGACTTGGTTGAAAAGGAAAAGGTCTTTGAAGTTAGAAACGAGGAACTAGTCGTGGGGGATAACGACAAATCTCGCAGGTCCAGCAGAAGATTGACCAGATCGACCAACTCCGAAAGGAGATGGATGAGATCCTAGTCATGGCAGATGGGTGGAAGAGCAAGATGGATGTGCTAGCCTCGGAGAAGGAAACCGCCCAGGCAAAGGTATCTTTGGTAGAGGTTCAACTTCGGGTGGCGAAGGAGAAAGCTGATAAACGAGCTCAACTAAATGAAGATCTTTGAGCACAGCTGAGCTCGGTCGCCGCAGAACGGGATGCCCTTGGTAAAGAGCTCGAAGCAATGAGGTCCAAGCTGGAGACAACCTCTGCTGATACCGGTGAGATGGTGGCTTAATATAAGGCTGATGTTGAAGCAACCGAGGCCCGCCTAAAGACCAATGCCGAATATTTGAGGCGACTATCTCGAAGGGAGACCCTCGAAGAGATCCATGCCCGAGGCTTGGAACTGTCGGTCGAGATCGATGAGGCTAAAAGACTTGAGGCCGAGACGAAGAAACTATTTGAGCCCAAAGGTGCGGAGGGCTCCGAGGGTTCCGAATGATCCAAATGCCCCGATGATTCTGGTGACGAATCGGACTCCGGTGAAGATCAAGCATGAATGTCTTAGAATTTTTTAGTTTTTGTGTACATATTTTTTGTTCATTTTGAGGCTGTTGTTGTTGGGCCTTTGTAAAGATATTCCGGAATATATAAAATTTTCCCTTTTGGAAATTTCAACTTATTTAGCATCTGTTCACAATTTATATTCTTGCAAATGTAGTAATAAGTCGTTTGTTTTCAGAGGTCCAAACAGAACTTGACCTCGATGCAATTTTTTACTTGCTCGAAGCTTTGAAAACTCGAAGTGACCGGAAGTTTTCCAAAAATGCTTAAGTGTTCTTAGATAATGCTTTTGCCGAGGGTAACCTTTTGGCAGGTTTTGAATTTTTATTGGAGGCCTTATGTTTTGATTATGGGCTTCGGACGTCTCCGAGCCATTTTTTACCGTGGTTGTAGCCTTTTGGGTTTAGGCACTACTTAATAGGTTTTGTGCCTCCGAGATTTGGTATCCCGAGATGCCCAAACATATTTCGGACGATAGTCCCCGAGCGGGGGTAGCCCTTGGGCTCGATAGTCCCCGAATAGGGTAGCCCTTAGGCTCGGGTAGGGGTATCCCTTGAGCTCGATAGTCCCTGAATAGGGATAACCCTTAGTCTCAATGCTTTAGAAGGCAAAATATGTAATAGCAAGGTGGGAGCTTTCTTTCATTCTATGTGTAAAGTACATGATCGAAAGCGTGTAAAAACTTGTATTATGGCTACGGTGGCCTACGCATGCACAATCCATTTGACCGTTTGGCCCTTATTATAAATCCTAACCACCGGGTCTATGATGTTCAAGTACAAAGTTCCCTTCTTTCCTTGCTAAGAAGTCTAACCCGAGGGTAATGGCTATAGTATTTGAGGTCGATCTTGAGAGGGCTCAGATACTGTTGATGCGACAATTGACTCCGATTTAAAACCGATCTTCAAATCTAAGTTAGCACGGTTTACTGTTGCCTAGTTAAAAACCTTGCCGGAAAACCCATTTGGGAGAAAAACAGTTCAAGGGAAAAATAGTGCAACACGTGTTTTCAGACCTAATAGTCACATTCTCATTTGGCTGTTGCCTGCAAGTGTTAGTTCGATTCATAATATTATAAAATGGTAAATGAGATCGTACCTTAGCAGTAGTACCGCTTTAAGCGCGTCACGTTCCAGTTGTTCGGTATCTATGCATCGTTTCTTGTTTCGAGTTTGTACGATCCTTTGCTGGTAATCTTGATGACTCGATATGATCCTTCCCAATTCGGGCCTATTTTTTCCTCGTTCGGGTTCCGGGTGTGCAATGGTTTTTTCTTAACACCAAGTCCCCGATCTTGAAGTGTCAGATATTAACTCTCCGGTTGTATTGCCTTTCTATCTACTATTTCTGGGCGGCCAATCAGACTAGGGAGGCCTCGCGCCTTACATCCAATAGGTCCAGGCTCGTTCTCATAGCCTCACCGTTTGATTCTTTGGTTGCATATCGGAACCTGACGCTCGGTTCTCCCACTTCGACCGGTATTAGTGCTTCGACACTGTAGAACAATGAAAACATAGTGGCCTTGGTACTAGATTTTGTGGTTGTACATTATGCCCATAAGACTTCGGGAAGAATTTACTTTTATTTTCCTTTGGCATCAGTCAATCTCTTCTTTAGGTTTTGAAGTATGGTTTTGTTTGTTGATTCCGCTTGTCCGTTCCCACTAGGGTGATAGGGTGTTGACAAGATCATTTTGATCTTGTGATCTTTAAAAACTTGTTTACTTTGCTATCGATGAACTACTTCGCGTTATCACACACTATCTTGGCCGGTATCCCGAACCGGCATATTATATGGTCCCAAACGAAGTGAATGACTTCTTTTTCCCGGACTTTCTCGAACGCTTGAGCCTCGACCCATTTAGAGAAATAATCGGTCATAAACAATATGAATTGAGCCTTACCAAGTGCCCACGGTAGAAGACCGACAATGTCCATTCCCCACTTCATAAATGACCAAGGTGACAAGACCGAATGTTGTAGCTCTTCGGGTTGGTGGATCATCGGTGCATGTCTCTGACAGTCGTCGCATCTTCGTACAAAGTCCTTTCCATATTTCTCCATCTTAATCTAGTAATAGATGGCCCTGATTATCTTACGAATCAAAGATTCTGCCCCCGAATGATTCCCGCATGTGACTTCGTAAACTTCTCTCAAAACATATTCAGTATCTCCCGGTCCCAAGCATATGGCATGCGGGCCGTCAAATGTTCTTCTGAACAGAGTCCCTTCGGACACGCTGAACCTGGTCGTCTTCGTGCGTAGAGCTCTCGATTCTTTAGGATCCGAGGGCAACTTCCCAATCTTCAATCCCAAGTTACACTTGTTGAGTTTATTTCGGCATGTCCTTCTTCCACTACCGATTTCATGAGTTGTACGACTGTTCCTGAGCTGAATTCATCGTCATCAACCGATGACCCCAAGTTAGCCAGAGCGTCGGCCTCGCTATTGTGATCTCGGGGTACGTGTTGCAGGGTCCATTCCTTGAGTTGATGCAGAGTTACCTATAATTTGTCTAAATATCTTCGCATCTGTTCCTCTTTTACTTCGAACGTCCCATCGACTTGATTTACCATAAGGAGGGAATCACACTTAGCTTCAACCACCTCAGCTCCCAAGCTTTTAGCTAATTCGAGACCTGCAATCATGGCCTCATTTCGGCTTCATTGTTAGTCAATTTCACAGTTCTAATAGATTGCCTAACTACGTTACCCGTAGGCGGCTTCAACACAATGTCGTCCATAAAGAGGCTCCATATTCTTGAGGAAGTCCCCAAGGTTAACAACAATTCCTTTTCGACTTCGGGTATTAAGGTCGTCGTAAAGTCATCCGCGAAGTCTGCTCGATATTCAATATCGTACCCGCTAATTTCTACAGCTCATTTGGCCAACCGGCCCGAGAACTCGGGTTTGTGCATTATGTTGCTTAGTGGGTAAGAGGTTACGATGCATATGAGCTGGCACTGAAAATACGACTTTAGTTTTCTGGAGGCGCTTAGCAACGCGAGCGCCAATATTTCTAGGTGGGGATACCTTGTTTCAGCCTCGCCTAGAGTTCTACTAACGTAATAGATAGGAAATTGCGTAACTTCCTCTCTCGAACTAGGACTCCACTTATCGCTACATCGGATACCGCTAAGTACAGGTACAACTGCTCATCCGCTTTCAGAGTATGGAGCAAGGGTTGGATTCGAAAGGTACCGTTTGAGTTCTTACAAAGCTTGTTGGAATTTCGGGGTCCAATAAAAGTTATTCTTCTTATTTAATAATGAGAAGAACTGATGGCTCTTATCGGGAACCCTCGATATGAATCGGCTCAGGGCAACTATGCGCCCGGTTAGCCTCTGAACGGACTTGACACCATCTACCATGGTGATGTCTTCTATAGCCTTGATGTTATCGGTATTGATCTCAATCCCTCGGTAGGACACCATGAATCCAAGGAACTTCCCGGATCCGACCTCGAACGCGCATTTCTCCGGGTTCAGCTTCATATTGTGTTTCTTCAGTATGTTAAAGGTTTCATGCAAATGTTTCAAATAGTCCTCTGCTCCCAGGAACTTAACTAAAATATCGTCAATATAAACTTCCATTGATTTGATTTTCCTATTTGTTCTTCGAACATCCAGTTTACTAGGCGTTGAAAAGTGGCACCAACGTTTTTTAGTCCGAACAACATTACGTTATAACAAAAGGTGCCGAATTTAGTGATAAAGGAAGCTTTTTCTTGATTGCACGGGTCCATCCGGATTTGGTTGTACCAGGAGTAGGCGTCGAGAAAGCTGAGTATCTCGTGCCCGGTCGTCGCATCGATCATGCGATCGATGTTAGGCAAAAGAAAAGAGTCCTTAGGGCACGCCTTGTTCAAGACTTTGTAATCTACACACATTCTTAACTTATTCCCCCTTTTAGGCACTGCCACTACGTTAGCTAACCAATTCGAGTACTTAACTTCCCGAATGGAACCTATTTTAAGGAGCTTGGATACCTCGTCTTTGATGAATGCATGCTTGACTTCGGACGAAGGCCTCCTTTTTTATTTAACTGGGTAGAACTTCAGATCTAAGCTCAACTTATGAGTGGTTATTTCTGGCGGGATCCCTGTCAAATCAAGATGGGACCAAGCGAAACAATCCATGTTAGCTATAAGGAATTCAATGAGTTTTTTCCTGAGCTCGTGAGTTAACCCCGTGCCCAGGTATAATTTTCGATCGGGTAAGTGCTCGATCAATATGACTCGCTCCAGATCTTCGACCATTGATTTTGTGGCATCGGAATCATCAGGGGCGATGAACGACCTAGGGATCCCGTAATCATCATCCTCGCCTGCTTCTTATTTTTCCGATTCGGTCGGGGCTGGTATAGGTGATTGCTATTTAGTTTTTTCCTTCCTAACCGGCTCGTGTTCTTTGATGTCGAGAGTGCAAACATCAGGATCATCTCGTCGACCGTAAACATTTCTTTTACGGTCGACTGCTCTCTGTAAACCATCTTGATCCCTCCCGGTGTGGGGAACTTCAGTGCCTGCTGTAGTGTCGAGGGCATTGCCCTCACGATGTGAATCCATAGCCTTCCAAATAGAGCATTATATCTCATATCCCCTTCAATCACACAGAACTTCGCTTCCTGAACGGTCCTGCCAGTGTTCACCGGTAGGGTTATCTACCCTTTAGTAGTTTCACATGCCATGTTGAATCCATTTAAAACCCGGACTGCATGCACTATTTTGTCTTGTAGACCCAACTGCTCTACGACCCTCGATCTGATGATATTGGCCGAGCTACCTAGATTAATTAACACACGCTTAACTCGAGATTTATTTATGAGTACAGCTATTACCAGTGCATCATTATGCAGTTGCATGATGCCCTCAGCGCTCTCATCGTTGAATGAGATGGTCCCCTCCCGCTTATAATCTCGGGTTCGTTTTTCCCTTGTGATGGGCACCTTGGTGCGCTTTAGCATTGGTCCCTGGGAGACGTCGACTCCACCAATGATCATGTTGATGACATGCTGAGGTTCCTCTTGTTCGGTCTGTTTGTTGGATTCCCTATTCCTGAAGTGAGTTTTGGCTCGATTACTTAGAAATTCCCAGAGATGTCCATTGTTGAATAACCGTGCCACTTCTTCCCTTAAATATCGGCAGTCCTCGGTTCTATGTACATAAATGCGATGATACTTATACATTAAGTTAAGATCTCTTTGGGTAGGGTCGGACTACAACGGTCGAGGTCACTTGGTGTCTTTAATGCGTCCGATAGCATGTAATGACCCGACCGATCGTTTTGAGCACTAACACGCCGTTCAATAGTTTGAGAACTTGAGTAGCTTTACTTAAGGTATTATGAGTTGTACGTGTGGTCGGAATTGAATTTCGGGAAGTTCGAAGTTGATTTGGAAAGAAGATTCTAATTTCGGAAGCCTTAAGTTAGAAGAATTGACTAAGGTATGAATTTTGAGTAAACGACCTCGGAATCGAGATTTAAAGGTTCCAACAGATTCGTATGATGATTTCGGACTGGGCATATGTTCGGGTTGAGTATCGGATCACCCGGGAGCATTTCAACGCTTATTATGGAAGGTTGGTATTTTAAAAGTTTAAGAAATTCTTAAGTTTGACTTGAAGTGGATTTTAATGTTATCAATGTGTGTTTGGGGTTCCGAGCCTTGGAGTAGCTTCGTTATGTCAATTATGACTTGTGTGCAAAATTTGAGGTCAATCAGACCTGATTTGATAGGCTTCAGCGTCCTATGCTGAAGTTTGAAGTTCTAAAGTTCATTGAGCTTGAATTGGGATGTGATTCGTGATTTTAGTGTTGTTTGATGTGATTTGAAGGCTCGACTAAGTTTGTATTGTATTTTGGGACGTGTTGGTGTATTTATTAAGGTCCCGAGGACCTCGGATGGATTCCGGATGGTTAAAGGATTGAGTTTGGCATTATGAAAATGTTGGTGGCAGCATATCTGGTGTAACCGCACCTGCGAGGTTTTGGCCGTAGGTGCGAGCCACAGAAGCGACATTGTGGCCACAGAAGAGACCTTTGGACTAAGCTGGGTGGCCGCATCTGCGAGTCTATTTCCGCATCTGCGAGCCCTCTGATGCGAAGGGAACTCCGCAGAAGCGAAAAATGAGAGGGGCAGTTGGGTCGCATAAACAGAGGGTTATCCGCGCATATGGTGGCACAAAAGCGCGTGGTGGACCACAGAAGCGTAAAATGGTCCGCAGAAGCAGATTTTGCCTGGCTTGGAGGGAACCGCACCTGCGATGGATGCGGAAAGTCATTTAGGCAGATTGTTTTCAAATTGGGGCTTTGCTCATTTCCCTCACTTTCTCACTTGGCTGGGGCAATTTTGGAGAGCTGTAAGGGATGATTTTCATCAAGAAACACAAGATAAGTGATTCTCACCTATTACAAGTTGAATACATGGTTTGTAAATGGAATTAAACATGGAAATTAGTAGAAATTGTGGGGGGTTTGGTAGAAAATCTAAAATTTAGTATTTTTGGAATTTGACCACGAAATTGGACATGAAATTTGGAATAGGCTATATATTTTGGTTCGTGGTGTAATGGGTAAAGTTTATCTTCAAATATGTTTGAAATCTGGGTACGTGGGCCTGATGATTGATTTTATAGACCATTCGAGCGAATTTGAGAATTTTTTAAATTGATTAATTATGGGTATTAGAGTATCTTTTGATTGGTTTGCATATTATTTTAATAGTTTTGGATCGACGAGCTTTGGATTGAGGTGTTAGAGAGGCCTTGGAGCTGGTTTTGGAATTTTGGAGCGAGGTAAGTCTCTTGTTTAACTTTGTAAGGGGAAAACTACCCCTAGGTGATAATTATTGTTATGTGCAACTAGTTGTGGGCGCTACGTACACACAATGTGACGAAAGTCCGTACGTAGTTAAAACATGTTTATGTCCAAGTAGATTTAGGACCATATCATGTACTAATTGAATTATTCGAATCCATTTTGCTGGCTTAATTAATCGAAGTTATAATCGAAATGAATCTAGAAATAATTATATGTACACCAGGTTAAGCCTTAACACTTTGAGTTGTGGGCGAGTAAATTGAGAAATGGTAAAGATTATATTTATTTTGTACCCATGAACGGTGTTGTAAATATGTGACTCGTAATTCGGTAACTTCTTTTTTTTTCTTGTGGAGCGGGCCGAATGTCTCGGCAGTATATAGGTACATCTATGGTTCGTGCCTCTCGGCCCTCGGCACACACATATTATTCTGGATGCGGCCGAACGACCTCGGTAGAATCGTGTGTTATATCGCTTGTAACCCGAATATTCACGAGTTAACATCTCTACTGATGCCCGACATTTTATATGGTACTCCAGGTTTATTTGATGATGAAACTTGACAACTTTCGGAGATATTAAGCTAGAATACAAGATTGAGAGATTCATACTTTAAAGGAAATAATTGGAAACTTTTGAGATTTACAAATTTACTTCACTATTGCTGTGCACTTCATACCTGTTATGGATTATTATATTATTTGCTTGGACCTCTAGTAAGTGTCGATGTCGACCCCTCGTCACTACTTCTTCGGGGTTAGGCTAGATACTTACTGGGTATGCGTTGATTTACATACTCATACTGCACTTCTGCACTAAATGTGCAGGATCTGACAGGTTCATTGATGCTCGCCTTGGCGCGTAGGCGCACCTATTGAGGAGATTTCATGTGAGCTGCATTCCAGGCTGCGCTTCGCAGTCCACCGAGTCTCCATTGTACCATTTATTGTATTCTGTCTTATTACATTCGGGACATATGTTGTATTATTATTGTACTCTTTAAAAAACACTCATGTACTTGTGACATCAGGTTTTAGGGGTTCCTTTAGGTTATTCATTATTGTGGTTTGTGTAAATATTTTCATTTACTCTATAAATTCTATTTTATACTGTTCAGTTAAGGAAAATTATGATTTTAAAATACTAAAATGAGTAATTAAATTGATAAATCACTGTTGGCTTGCCTGACGGCGGTGTTAGCATATAGCAGATACGATGATGGCAACATCAGCATTGAAGTTGTATTTTGATAACCTTGGTTCCTCCCTGGCCATAAGTGGCCTGTTGAAACCATTGTTTCTCATGAGTCCCCGGCTACTGTGGCTTCGATCGCTCCTTTTTTCATTTCTCGCATGGTTACGCCCAAATTCATCATCTATGCGATCTCTATTATAAGGTTGATATCGGTCTCTGTTCGGTTTTCGTTCATGATCGACGACTTACTTATATCTGTCATTAGTTCTGACGGGATAAACTGACTCGGAGGGGGCCCCGAGCTGATCGTCCTCGACTCTAATTTTCGTCTGGTACCTATTATGGATGTCGGCCCAAGCTATCGTTGGGTATTCTATCAATATTTTGTTTCAACTGTTGTGAAGCTAAGGAGCTTCGGGGATTGAGTCCTTCAGTGAACGCCTGAACGGTCCAATCATCCGCAACCAGAGGTAGGTCCATCCGTTCCATTTGAAACCTCAATACGAATTCCCTAAGCATTTCGTTATATCTTTGTTTTACTTTGAAGAGGGCTGATTTTCTGGTCTCGACCTTGATAGCCCCGGTGTGTGCTTTAAGAAAGACATCTGCAAGCATAGAAAATGAATCAATAGAATTTGGGGGCAAGTTGTGATACCATATCATTGCTCCTTTTGAAAGATTTTCTCCGAACCTTTTCAACAAAACCGACTCGATTTCGTCATCTTCTAAGTCGTTTCCCTTGATGGCACACGTGTAGGAGGTCACAAGCTCGTTAGGATCCAAGGTTCCATTATACTTCGGAATATCGGGCATAGGAAATTTCTTCGGGATTGGCTTCGGTGCCGCGCTCAGAGGGAAAGGTTTTTGGACAAATTTCTTGGAGTCCAGGCCTTTCAATATCGGGGGCGCTCCTGGAATTTGATCAACCCTAGAGTTATAGGTCTCCACCTTTTTTTCTTTTGCCTCAATTTTCTTCTCACCCAATTCCATCCGTTTTGTCAGTTCGTCAAGCATTTTTATTATCTCGGGGTTGGTCCCGGACTCTGCTTCATCCGATCTTTCTGTGACTTGCTCACTTCTTCAGGTATTTTTTCGGGACGGTTCGGGCTCAACTCTGCTGGGGGCGCAACTTTGATTCTATAGTTGTGCTACCGCTGCCTGTTGGGCATGTAACATTTAGAAGATCACCCGCAAATTGATCCCGTTGCTTTCACCTTTGGGCGTACCTCGAGTCGTTGGCTATTCTCCTTCGCGAACGCTGTTCTAGGGGTCGGTTGGCAGATGCGAGCACCTAATTTTTGTCTGTGCTTGAATTTTTCCTCGCTCATCTTCCCAATACCTAACTTCTCACTTCCCCCACTCACTTCTCACTTCCCCCGCTCACATTCGCATTTTCACCACTCATGTCTCCCACTCACATCCCCACTATTCCCCTCCATCACCTGCACACACCCACCCATCTCCTTCCAACTCAATTTTCTCTCCCTCGTCTCTCTTATAAAACAGAACACACACAAGAAGAACCGGAGAAGCACAAAAAGAGGGAGAAAGGCGAAAGATCTGGCAAAACAAAAAATCTAGCAGCCTTCTTCTTCTTCCTCACCATTTTATCACACAAAAATACTTCATCTTCCTCACTTAGCTTCACCATAGAACCACTGCTCACTCCTAAAATTCATCCATGAAAGCTAGCCATGAACACCACGAAACAACCAGTTTTCACCACCTTAAACTACCATGAACACCACCTAAATTTTAGCTCCAAACAACCACCAAAAACACCTCCTTCTTCCTCCAAGACAATACCATTTTTCCTCCATTATATACCCCTCCGCCAAATCCAGCCAAAAAGGAGTAGCATCTCTACCTCAAAAACAGCTACAAAACCGTCCAAAAACAGTCCCAAAATCAGCAATCAAACACCTCCGTTTACCTCCAAAACCGCTGCCAGTTGCAGCTGAAATCACCCAGCGAATCAGCTGAAAAAACAGCCTCAAACAACCATGAAAAAGGGCCAAAAACATCAGTAAAATACCCCGAAACTTCAGCTCGAAATCGCTCTCAAAAGCAGCTCCAAAAAACGAGTTGAAAACATCCCCAACCCAGCAACAATGGGCTAATAGTCAGCTCCAAAACCTAGCAAATAACAACCACTAAATCACCGATTTTGCCAGGCCGGTCGAGGTTGCAAATCACGGTTTTCCGTTCGAGGTTCCGTCGACGGTTCGAAGTCAGTAGCTCGGTAAGCGTTGCTGTTTATTTTAGTGTTTGCTTCTTTGTACGCAACAAAAAGGTTAGAAATTCAACAATAAAAAGTTTCATTTTCATTTGTTGTTTAAGTATGTATTATACTGCTCTTAATTGGTTTCTTTCCTTAAAACTCTATGTGTTTCCTTCATAAACGTTTTCTCTTGTGTTGATTAGTTTATTCCATTTGCTTTAGTTTAGTGATTTAACTAGTTGAATATTGATTTGTTTTGATTGTTCCCACTGGTTCTGCCACTAAATCTTTAAAGGTTGTGGGATAAGAATATGTGTTTAAATTAAAATATTGGGTCACATGGTTTTTAGTTCAAGGGATCAAAGATAAAATGAATTATTGGGCCAATGTTGGTTATGTGAGGATTTAAAATAAATCGGTGATTTGGGACACCATAATAAATATTTTAAGTGGAGACTCTGATTAAATAAATAATCTTATCTCGAATAATGTCACTTTAATTGGAAAGACTCCTTATTCCCCGAAAAAAAAGAGGTGTGACAGCAGATTGGCATCGATGGCCATATGTGAGTTGGCATCGATTGGGTCTGCGACTGAGACTCTGTTAGTATCAACATAGGGCACCTCGTTGCTAGGTGCCATATTGCTGTTTTCGTCATGATGGCTAGACTCAACGCCAACGTCCAAGTGAGCAGACCGAGAGTTTGACATTCTTAGTTGGATCTGAAATCAAAATCTTAAAGAACAAGTATAAAATATAGTGTGTTATGAAAACTTGTATCAAACTACCACTATTATCCTTAGCCCTACGGTGGACGCCAAACTATTTGCCCTTAAAAATAGATAACAATTGAATTTATATGCGGTTTTAAGGATATGTGAGTTAATTCAATACAAATGATTAATGACGTTAGATAAGCAAATAAAAGATAGAATAAATAGCCAAACCAATGATGATAATGGATCTGAGCTCGGTTGAAAGCTTAACAAGAAGTATGCCTTCGGTTCCGTGCCAACACTTATGAAGACCTTATGAACAAAAGTAAGAACTTTGAATAACTTTTAGGAACAGAGAAAAAAAATATTTATTGCCTTGGTATGCGTGTTACCATATGTTTAATGAATAATCAGCTTCCTCTTTATATAGTAAGAGAGTTTTACCCTAAGCACAATTCTAAAAAAAGGTAAAAATTCTTCCTTTTCGCTAATCACTGATCTACCGCTGATAGGGCCCGAGATTTATGCCGTGATATCCAGTTGGATACAGATATCACGACCCTTTGTTAATCGTGTGTGGTCATTTGGTAATGCTCTCCGAGGTCTTGGAACTCGAACCAGACCCGGAGGCGTGGTCTCGATGGCTCTGATGGCAGGCGTTTTGCTCGGACCTTGATGCGAAAGGCTCCTGGCTTTGATTTCGATTCCCTACAGCCATGTCCTTGCTTTGTTAAGCCTCACCGAGAAATCGGGGTACTCACTACCCTCAGTTTTACCCGTATACATGCATATTTTATAAATTATCACATGTAATTGTTGAAGAAACTTATCATTAATAAGTTAAATAAAGCAACATGATGCATCTCAACGGTAGGTTGCTTCAAGAAAGTAAGAAGTCTCTTCTCATAATTCCTTTTGACTCAGAGGTTTTGAGGTGCCTTTCCTACTAATGTTAACCTAATGGTTGCGAATGGGCTGGTTGGATCGGATTTGGGCGAGTTAAAAATGGGTTGAACAAAAACGGGTTGGTCTCAATCCGCCCATATTTCATGCGGGGTCAAAAATGGGCTGGGTGTTAAATGGGCTGGTTGAATATGGGTTAACTTATACTCCCTCCGTTTCAATTTATGTGAACTTATTTCCTTTTTAGTCTGTGCCAAAAAGAATGACCTCTTTCCTTATTTGGAAACAATTTACCTTTATGCAATGATTTATAACCACACAAAATATATGTACCTCATTTTACACCACAAGTTCAAAAGTCTTCTCTCTTTTCTTAACTTTGTGCCCAGTCAAATGGGTTCACATAAATTGAAACAGAGGGAGTATTATATTAGTGCAATACTTTAAAAGGTCTAATTTATAATTTTTCTTTTGCTCAGATTATTTAATGGCATAAGTTTAACCAGAATAATATATACTCTTCATTATTAAATTTATTCAAATTTGGCTATCGTATTATAAACTTAAGTTACTCTTCCCATAAAATATGACAATTTTTATTTTAGGAAGAAAATGTGGTTAATACACTTCAAGCAATATCACTAATAATATATGACCGTGCATTTTTCACTTTGTTCATATATTATCTGCAATCCAATATAAAATTAAACAAATTCAAAATATGTAATAATAATAATAAGGGGAAAAAAGCAAAACAAAACAAATTCTTAATGTACTCGAGTACCTTTTATCGAAAGTGATGTAGTACAAGTGAGTGAAAAAAGGTATTATATTTCTTAACATGTACGCTTCAAGAACAAATGAAAAACTATACAAGTTTACTTCCGTGTCACACCTATCCTTCCGTGGCGCTCAACCGAGTGAACCCGGCCGAGGAAGCATGTTAGATACTTTCTACCCAATTAACCCATGATCAAGAAAAGACGTGATTTTATTAATTATACAGTGGAAAGCTCATTCATACAATCCTAAATTATTTCATTAGACATTACGCCTTTAAGTCTCAAAATACACATTTCTTATAGTCGAAGTGGAACAAGTGATCAATACAACATATACTTGTTTAACATTTCGAACACCCATATACAAACCCACATATTGTCTACGAAGCCTCTAAAGATACAAAAGCGAGTAAAGATGGTGCCGGCAACAAGGCCCCGGCTATACCTCAAAAAGTGACCATAATATAAACAAAAAGTGCAATACATGACCCCAGAATGAAATGGGGTTTACCGAGTCCACTGAGAAGAGGATGCAACACTATCTGTGATCTGCACTGTCTGCTACGTAACCACCTGCATCCATTTAAAGATGCAGCTCCCCCGGCAAAAGGGACGTTTGTACCGTCGAATAGCACTAGTATATATAGCTAAATACTAACTCAATAGAATGAATAATAATACAAGAGAGACAGTCAAGAATTCAATAAGGGCTTCAAATAATAGTAAAACAACAAGTTAAGGATCATATACATTTTCAAGACAATTTTCATATTACTAGATTGGATGATCTTTAGTACCTATATTCTACAATTCACAATACCTACGTATTCTTACACAGAGTCCGATCTCGGCCCGATCGACTAGGCCGCCTCATCTGAGAAATTACCATAATTTTATTATAACTTTCCAGCATAGTACCACCATGTGTGCGGCATGGCGTCCGATCACGGCCCGATCGGCTAGGCCATATCATTTGAGACATCAACCCTTTTCATAATTTCATCCACAATACTACCGTGTTCTTACACGGAGTCTGATCTCGGCCCGATTGGTTAGGTCATCTCATTTGAGACATTACCTTTTTCAGTCAATCATCTCACACCGTACTTCTTTCATATACTTTCGATTCATTGGCACTAATGATTACGATTACAAAGTCATTCTTGGCACTTGGCCGTATTTCATAGTTCCATACCCCCTTTTCCACATTCAATATCATTATCATTATCAACAACAACAAGGCATCCCATTCAAGACATTAAATTCACATATGAGCAATTTGGGAATCTTAGGCACATAGAGGATTTTCATATAATTTGGCATAACAACCTTTATTTCAATCTTGACATGAAGTTTTTAGAATAAATATTGAACTTACGTCCTTCAATACAAACACATTAGAAATCGCCAATTCTATAATGATCAAGGGCTTACTCCAATTACATGATCACTGTGGGGTTCAATTCTAAGAAGAAGGGGGTTTAGCCAACATACCTCAATTGAACTCCTTAAAACTCTAAGATGTTTCGGAATATTAGCCACTTCAATCTATTTTAGCAATATAACAAAATTGAACCAAAATTAGGAAGATGAACATGATTTGAGCTCACAATCTTCCCACATACTACAAGGATACATGCATGCAAGACAAGCGCTCCCATCCCCATGAATTACCTTACTAATGGCCTATTCTAGTTACATTTTGAAATTAAAAGTTTTGGTGATAGAATCTTACCTCTTAGGAAGAAGACCTAGGTGCCTCTCTTGATAATCTTCAAGATTTTAAGTGAGAATTGAAGAGCAATGTGATGAAGATCACTTCTCCCTCAAGGACCCTCTCTCTCACTCTCAAATTATCAGAAAATATGATCAAAATGATCCATGGGATGTGTTTTAACGAAATAGGGCCAGGTTTATAAATCCCAAAAATGAAGCTCCGGAATGGGTTCTGCGGTTGCATATGCGACCACATAATGACCGCGAAAATGGGTGCCAGAGCCGAAAAGAAACTGACCTGGTCTGCGGTCACTATGCGGCCCGCAGACCTATTCAGCGGTCACTATGCGGCCCGCAGACCTGTTCTGTGGTCGCATAATGCACAACAGAATTGGTCTGCGGTCCCATAATGCGCCGCAAAACTGGTCTCCAAACCCTCCCTTTCCTGCCTCACTCTGCGACCATTATGCGGTCCGCAGAGTGATTCTGCGACCACTATGTGGTCTCAGAAACGTCTTCTTTTGCCAAAAGTTTTCCTTTACATTTCAGTGCATTGTTCAACTCAAAAATTCCGAGCCGCGAAGAATTTATACAATCCTCAAACACGTAAGCCTAGTTCGGCACCATGAAATATTATTTTTCTTTTGCAAAATTTTTACGGGGCCTTACATTCTGTTTCTTAAACTATTTTTGGTATATAAATATGCACCTAGAAAGAACAAGATGTTTTTTGAAAAAATACTAAACAATACTTACAATGTTTAAAAGAAACAATAAAGGAAAAAATTACTCACATAATCAACTACATTGAGACGAAACATACGAAGGAAGAGGAGTTGAATTACCGTTGTAGCATTTTCGGTTTCAAAAATGATATCAGGTATTTGAGTGAGCAAAAGTTAAAAGATAACTCATTAAGCTAACCCATATTTTATCTACATTTTACCCATGAATATCTGTATTTCTACGGGTTGAATATAGGTTGAAGCCTAAATTTTACCCAACTTAAATATCACTCATCCAATCTACCAAAATATAGACGGATTAGGCGGGTTGACAAATATGGGCTCATTTTGCCAATACTATTATAGTTAACCTAACAACAAGTATAATATTTCGTATTGAGAGTCCGCCCAAGGACAATTAGAGAGTTGCTCAAGTAGTAAGCATCTTCTAGCTCCAACACTAAAGTTGCGGGTTCGAGTCACCAACAGCGCAAAGCGGGGAGCTCCGGGGAATGTGTAAAAAAACATGAGTTCGCCCAAAGAGAAATTCAATCCAATCCAATCCAATCAAGAATTGGACCACTTTGTGGCAAATAACACTAGTTTATCTAATCCTTCTTGAAACCAACTATTGGCGTAGCCACCCTATGGCAAGAGTGGTCAAGCGCACACCCTTCGTCAAGAAATTATACCGCGTATATAAGTTAAATACTATTTTATGTAGTTACATATTATATTTTGAGCATCCTTAACATAGTTGAGTGAGGCAGTCTAGCGCTTCAAGGTGTTCAAAATAACATGTTGTTTAGGGTTCAAAATTCTGTCCATTTTATTTGCTAAAACTAAACGAAAACCACCATATGTGATCTATTTGATTCTCTTTCAATCTCAAAATTTTTCTAATAAAAAAACTCTTAAAACTTAAATTTTGGTTAGAAATAAACTACTAATCTTAAAAGTAGTTTTTAACTAAAATTTATTTTCTTAAATAAATTTTATAATTTAAAAGTCAAGCTCTATAAAAATTTCTTCAACAAAAGCTCTCTACAAACTACAAATCCTCTCGACTCTCTATTTCCTTTAGTTTTATGCTTACTTTTACCAGTAAAATTTCTAATGTTATCTTTTTGTTATTTTAATTTTTATTTATAAAATTATAGTTTTATTAATTTTTTAATTGCTTAGCTAAATGTTGTGTAGTTTGATCTAAAAATTTTGGTACATCATTTATTGACAAAAAGTATTATTGACTTGTATAAAGTTTGAACACCCTTGATAAAATTTCTGAATACGCCATTGCCAACTAATCATGCCTAAATGATAAACAAAATGCGTTATTTACTCATATTTTCTGATATAATTAACAAATTGCTTGATCGAAACTTTTGAATTTGAGATGAAAAAGGGCTTTTACAACAGCATTTTCCGTTATCTCTGTGTCCAATTATAATTTAAAACTCAAATGAGGGAGTTGGATGGTTTTATCTGAAATTCAACAGGTCGTGCAAGACTCTGATGTATCCACTTAAACTTTGGAAGCATGATCTGTAAAGAAGAAAAGAAAAAAAAGGAGTGCTGCAAAAAATTTAGATCAATATTTTTCTTTTCAAACATTGTTTATGTTTTGGACTTATCATGAATTTTATATTTAGCACTCCTAGTAAGGTTTTCTCTATATTTCTTGTGCTCAATTTATGGAAGGCTGGTAACAGTTAATTGAATACAAAAATGGGAATTCAATTTACTGGTGATTGTGTACTAGCTCGAGAGTCTAAAAGCTAACGGACAATCAAATCTCTTTATAACAGTCTCGTTTGTTCCGAATATTTTTGGATAATATAATAAAATATTGTTATAGAAAACATATATTATAACATAACTTGAAAATTGGTTTCGAGAAAGTTTGACATTTATAGTAAAATATTATTATATAGAAATACTGTTACATAGAGGTCTGATCGTACAACCAAATCGAACTTAATTATCTTTTTTTATTGATCTTTAATATTACCTTTTCGCTACTTATACCTATGTTTATATCTTCTACCTAAAAACATATATCAACAACAACAATAATTATGCATCAACCCAAACAAATCAAATCCGTATTATTTATTTAAAATCCTTTCTTGCCTAACCTAAAAAAATAAATTAAAAAAAAAAATATTCGTCACGTTGGTGGATTTCCATATCTGAAAGTTTCAGATTGAAACCACAAAAAGAAGACACGTCCAAAATTTAGCCTTACAAAACAAAACCACCATATAATAAAATAATATTCCTCAGACATTGTATTCGGTGTCTTTCACTTTCATCCTTATCCATTAAATTTACTAAATAAATACACGCTCTATATATAGGCTAAAACAAAGTTGATTATCAAACAAAAAAGCAAAAAAACAACTTGAAATTTCCAAATTACAAAATTTAGTTATAAGTTTACAATGGCTGATATTGCTATGTTGGTTGCAGAAGAATATGAAAGGAGAGTCAAGAATTCAAGAATTAATAATGGGGAAGCAGAACATATTGAATTCTTCTCTTCTTTATCAGTTTTAGTTCAGAAGGTTAAAGGGTCTAATTCTAGAATAAAGATGAGAGTTGGAGAAGATAGGATTTATGAAAAGAGGGTTTTTTTTGTACCTCAGACTGAAGTTTCTCTTGCTGCTATTAATGGTGTATTTTCTGCTTGAAGAAAAGTAAAACAGTTTTGATTTTCTTTGTTTTTACATTTCTGTAAAGGGTTGTAAATGCTTTCTTGTAATATCATTTTGTTCGTTTTTGCTTTTTTTTTTTTTAATATATATATATTATGGAATTTGTAAATTGAAGTCGCAATAGTATGGTAAAAAACCAGACGTGATTAATCCTGTCTGATACTTACTTCGCACAGTGGTACCACAATTTCACTGGTGAAATCACAAGTTTTTGGCTGGATTCTTATGTGTACTCATAATCTAGAAGATGTTAATAATAATATACTTTTTTAAAAGTTTTAAATTGGTTCGAACCTGAGTATGAAATTGGGGTGCAAATCTACATAATCTTGTGCATTTTTTTTAAGTTCTTAATTGGTGTCTAATCAGAGCATGAAGTTCATGAAGTTCGGATGCAAATCCGCATAATCTTGAAGATATTAATAATGTGCATTTTTTTAGTTTATGATCGATGTCCGTTATGGCCTTATTAAATTTGGATTTGCACTCTGGAAATTTTACATTCGCCGTTGAGTTCATTTTTCTTTTCCTCTCCGTTACAACAACAACAACTCCTACCCTGGGGTAGAGAGGCCGTTTCCAAATGACCCTCGGCATCCTTCCCTCCAAGAACTCCCCACCTTGCTCTTGGGGTGACTCGAACTCACAACCTCTTGGTTGGAAGTGAAGGGTGCTTAGCATCAGAACAACTCACCTTTTCCTCTCCGTTACCTTAGTTATTATATTTTTTTTATACCTATTTTGTACAAGAAATATATATAATGCGTAAGATTATTAATAGGAAAAGCACATTTGATAGGATTAAATCGCGAGATTTTTGGTTAAGATTGAATTTCTTATTAAAAATAGTAATATTACATTCAACCTACCATACTTCTTGATGCCTAATGGTTTTAAAGTTTCCATTACATGACCATGTTTAATTATATATACGGTCAAAACGGGGCTTGCCTTTCGCATGACTTATCGAGAGTAGAACCTGATAGTGCAAAGTTCAAACTCGTGTTATATCGAACCATGGTGTGAAGGCAGATTGCCGAGCTCGTGACTCAAAGATCGATTAAGATCGAGGTCGGCCAAGATCGAGACCGAGCAAGATCGAGGTCGGCCAAGATCGAGACTGGCCAAGATCGAGATCGACCAAGATCGAGACGGGCCAAGATCGGGACCAAGCAAGATCGAGTGAAGCTTACCGAGCCAAATAACAAAAAGCCGAAATATCCGCAATCAGACGATAATCATGGCGAAAATCACGATGCAAATTAAGGAGTGGCCGACTAATTAGCCTATCTTGAGATTCCTAATTGTATTAGCATTGTATCAATAGTAGGACTCCCCTACTATATGATGGGGGTCTAATTATTTGTAAAGACGGATCTTTTCAGGCAATATAAAGAAAAATACTATCTTCTTTTAGCATGCAATATCTTGTTATTCTGTTCTTATATTATTTGAATCTCCACTTGGTTTGAGGGTGATCGAACTCGAAGGCCAAGGTTATTCGATTCGTTTGGTTTGCTTTCCTTTCTTTTACATTCAATTTCAATATTAATATACATATACATTTCTCAATTTGTGTCAAGCTATATCACGTATCCTTAAAACTGCGTATAAATTCAATTGTTATCCATTTGTTGGGTAAACAGTTTTATGCCTACAGTGGGGCTAAGGATAATAGTGATTGGCTGGTACTACCTTTCATAACACACACTATTTTACACTTGTTCTTGTGAGTATCTTTGGTTCCAGGCTAAAAAATAAAAATGTCAAACCCTCAATCAACGCCTCTACGTGTTCACAACGAGTCTGGTCACAAAGGTGAAAATAACAATATAGCGCCCAGTAACGAGATACTGCATGCTGATCCCGTTGGAATTGTGATCGCAGATCCGATCGACGCTAATTCGCATGTGGCTATCGATGTAAATTTTCCTACCAACTCCGAAAATAGCGTTTGTGGTGGATCTAGGTCGGTGATTCGGAACGCTCAAAATGTTGAAGGAGACGGAATCAACCTATGAATGATCTTCGAAATGCTACAGGCCCAACAGACGGCGATAACTCATTTATAGAACCAAAGCCGCGCAACAAGCTGGACTGAGCCCGATCCTCCCCGGGAAGCCGCCCGCTGGGATGTATCGGTCGTAGAAAGATCAAACGAACGTGAATCAGGGGCTAGCTCCGAAGTTATAAATATGCTTGAGGAACTGACGAAAAGGATAGAAATAGAGGACAAAGGAACGGCTGACCCAAACGAGCATGTCACCTCTTACACATGTGCAATTAAAGGGAATGATCTAGAGGACGACGAAATCGAATCCATGTTACTAGAGAAATTCGGGGAAACCCTGTCAAAGGGATCTATGATATGGTACCGCAATTTACCACCTAACTCTATTGATTCTTTTGCTATGCTTACAGATTCTTCCGTAAAGGCACACGCCAGAGCCATCAAAGTCGAAACCAGGGAATCGGACCTTTTCAAGGTAAGACAAAAGGACAACGAAATGCTCAAAGAATTCGTGTCCCGATTCCAAATGGAACGAATGGACCTACCACTGGTCGCCGACGATTAGGAAGTTCAAGCTTTCACCCAAGGACTCAATGTTCGAAGCACGGCGGCTTCGCAGCAGTTGAAGAAAAATTTGATAGAATACCCGGCTGTCACTTGGGACGATGTTCATAATCAGTATCCATCGAAGATCAGGGTCGAAGATGACCAACTCGGGAATCCACCCGGGTCAATTTATCCTATCAGACCCATCGATAGAATTAAGCGGGATATCTACCGAGAACCAAGGTCGAACAGGGATCGATATCATCCGTATAATGGAGATCGTAGGGGCAACGGACCTAGGCGCAACCCTATGCGAAGTGAAAGGAGAAATGATCGAGGCCAGAGCTCTCGAGAGTTCATGAGCAAGAATGGTTTCAACAGGCATACCGGACCTAAAGAAGCACCACAATTGTCAGAATATAACTTCAATGTCGATGCATCAGCCATCGTGTCAGCTATCAGACGCATAAAAGCTACTAAATGATCTCGACCTCTACAAACCGATCCTGCACAAAGGGACCCCAACAAAATATGCAAATATCATGGCACACATGGCCACAGAACGAAGGATTGTCGACAATTGAGAGAAGAAGTAGCCCGATTATTCATTGACGGACATCTTCAAGAATTTCTGTGTGACAGAGCTAAGAATCATTTTAGAAATAGGGATTCCAATAAACAAAGTGAACAAGACGAGCCCCAACACGTCATTCATATGATCATCGGAGGGATTGATGTTCCTCAAGATCCGATGATAAAACGCACCAAAGTATCAATCACAAGGGAAAAAAAGGGCTCGAGATTACATACAAGAAGGAAATTTATCCTTCAAAGACAAAGATGCAGAAGGAATCATGCAACCCCATAATGACGCACTGGTAATTTCTGTACTCATGAATAAAACTTGAGTTAAACATGTGTTGATTGATCCAGGTAGTTCGACCAACATCATTCGATCGAGGGTGGTAGAACAACTCGACTTACAGGACCAAATCGTGTCTGCGGCCTGAGTGCTAAATATATTCAATATGGCTTGTGAAACATCTAAGGGGGAGATAATTTTGCCTCTAAACGTGGTTGGTACCGTCCGGGAGACCAAGTTTTATTTGATCGAAGGGCACATGAGGTACAATGCCTTGTTCAGGAGACCATGAATCCACAACATGAGGGTCGTGCCCTCGACCTTCACCAGGTATTAAAATTTCCGATGCTAGAAGGAATAAAGATGGTTTATGGGGAGCAACCCGCCGCAAAGGAGGTGTTTGCCGTCGATGAGGTAATTCCGATACCAACACTCTCATCGATAAGGGACTCAGGTTCGAAAGCGAAACAAATAGAAAAAGATTGACGAAGACGAGGATTACGGGGTTCTTCGATCATTCAAAATCCCCGATGATTCCGATGCCACCAAATCGACGATTGAAGAGCTGGAGCAAATCATACTAATCGAACGTCTGCCTGAACAAAAGGTATGCCTGGGCACGGGGTTAAATCCCAAGCTAAGGAAAAAGCTTATTTAATTTCTTATAGCTAACTTGGATTGTTTCGCTTGGTCCCATCTCGACATGACAGGGATCCCAACGGAAATCACCACCCATAACCTAAGCTTGAACTCGAAGTTCCATCTGGTGAAGCAGAAAAGAAGACCCTAGTCCAAGATCAAGCACACCTTCATCAAAAAGGAGGTAACCAAGTTCCTTAAAATAGGGCCCATATAGGAAGTAAAATACCCCGAATGGTTAGCAAACGTAGTGGTAGTTCCTAAAAAAGGAAACAAACTTAGAATATGTGTAGATTTCAAAGACCTGAATAAAGGATGCCCCAAAATTCTTTACCTTTGCCAAATATCGATCGCATGATCGATGCCATGGCCGGCCACGAGATCCTCAGTTTTCTCGATGCCTATTCCGGGTACAACCAGATACAAATGAACCTGGATGATCAGGAAAATGCCTCGTTCATCACCAAATACAGCTACTGCAATAATATAATGCCATTTGGGTTAAGAATGCTGGTGTCACGTACCAACGCCTAGTAAATCAGATGTTCGAATAACAAATAGGAAAATCTATGGAAGTTTACATTGATGATATGTTAGTTAAGTCCCAACGAGGATAGGACCATTTGAAATATTTGCAGGAGACCTTCGTTATCTTGAGGAAATATAACATGAAGTTGAACCCAGAAAATGCGCGTTCGGGGTCAGGTCAGGCAAATTTCTCAGATTCATGGTGTCCAACTAAGGAATCGAGACCAACCCCGATAATATTAAAGTTATCGAAGACATCACGGTAGTTGACAACGTGAAGGTCGTGTGGAGGTTAACCAGGCGCATAGCCGCCTTGGGGCGATTTATCTCGAGGTCCTCCGATAAAAGCCATTGATTTTTCTCATTACTAAAGAAGAAAATGACTTCACATGGACAACGGAGTGCCAGCATGCCTTGGAGGAACTTAAACGTTACTTATCGAGTCCACCACTGCTTCACGCGCCTAGGACGGACGAACAACTGTACTTATATTTGGCAGTATCGGAGGTAGCGATAAGTGGAGTCCTAGTCTGGGAAGAACAAGATACGCAATTTCCAATTTATTACGTTAGCCGAACCTTAGGGGAAGCCGAATCTAGGTATCCCCACCTAGAAAAGTTGACGCTCGCTTTGATAAGCGCCTCTAGGAAACTAAAATGGTACTTCCAGTGTCACCCCATATGTGTTGTAACAACTTATCCACTTCAAAATATTTTGCATAAACCCGAGCTTTCGGGACGGTTGGCCAAATGGGCCATTGAAATCAGCGGGTAGGATATTGAATATCGACCCCGAACAACTATTAAGTCTCAAATTTTGGAAGACTTCGTGGCTGACTTCACGCCGACCCTAGTACCTGGGGTTGAAAGAGAACTATTGGTAAAATCGGGTATGTCTTCGGGAATCTGGACCCTCTTCACGGACGATGCTTCGAATGCAAAAAAGTCTGAAATCGGCATCGTACTTAAACCACCCGCGGGTAACATGGTTAGACAATATATTAGAACTATAAAATTGACTAACAACGAGGCCGAATATGAGGCACAATTGCAGGTCTCGAACTAGCCAAACGCTTGGGAACAGAGGTGATCGAAGCTAATTGCGACTGCCTCCTCGTGGTGAATCAGGTTAACGGAACCTTCGAAGTTAGAGAAGAATGAATGCAAAGATACCTAGATAAGTTACAAGTAACTTTGCACCGATTTAAGGAGTGGACTTTGCAACATATGCCTCGAGATCAGAATAGTGAGATCGATGCCCTCGCAAACTTAGGGTCATCGATCGAGGACAACAAACTCAATTCAGGGGCCGTCGCACAACTCATGAGGACAGTCGTCGAAGAAGGCCATACTGAGATAAACACCATAAGCTTGACCTGGGATTGGAGAAATAAATACATAGAGTATTTGGAAACCGGTAAGCTTCCCTAAGATCCAAAAGAATCGAGGGACATGCATACGAAGGTAGCACGATTCACCTTGTCCGAAGACGAAACCTTGTTCAGAAGAATGTTCGATGGCCCACTAGAGGTATGTCTAGGGCCGGGAGACACCGAGTATGTTTTGAGGGAAGTTCACGAGGGCACTTGCACAAATTATTCTGGTGCCGAATCATTGGTTCAAAAGGTAATTAGAGCCGGCTATTACTGTATCGACATGAGAAAGATGCAAAAATATTTGTTCGAAAATGTGACAAATGTCAAAGACATGCGCCAATGATTCACCAACTCGGGGAGCTACTCCATTCGGTCTTGTCACCATGGCCATTCATGAAGTGGGGAATGAATATCGTTGGCCCTCTTCTATGGGCACCAGGTAAAGCTCAGTTTATTTAATTTATGATTGATTATTTTTCTAAGTGGGTTAAAGCACAAGCCTTCGAGAAAGTTAGGGAGAAGGAAGACATCGACTTCATTTGGGATCAAATCGTATGTCGATTTGGGATGCCATCTGAAATTGTGTGTGATAACGGAAAACAGTTCATCGGCAGCAAAGTAACCAAATTTCTTGAGGATGAAAAGATCAAAAGAATCCTATCAACACATTATCATCCCAGCAGGAACGGGCAAGATGAATCAACCAATAAAACTATCATCCAAAATCTTAAGAAGAGATTAACCAATGCCAAAGGAAAGTGGAAGGAAATTCTACCTGAAGTTTTTTGGGCATACCGCACAACCTCGAAGTCCAGCACCGGCGTTACTCCATTCTCATTAGTTTATGGCGCCGAAACTCTAATACCGGTTGAAGTCGGAGAGCCGAGTATCCAGTTCTGACATGCAACAAAGGAATCAAAGAACGAGGCTATGAATACGAACCTAGAACTATTAGATGAAAGGCGTGAAACCGCCCTCATCCGATTAGCCGCCCAAAAGCAACGAATCAAGAGATACTACAATCAAAGAACTAATCTTCGATATTTTAGTGTCGGGGACTTAGTGCTAAGAAAAGTTACCCTCAACACACGAAATCCTAATGAAGGAAAATTGAGTCCGAATTGGGAAGGATCGTACCAAATTCTCGAGGTCACCGAAAAAGGGTCTTACAAGCTCAGAACGATGAATGGGGAACAACTACCAAGCAATTGGAACATATCTCACCTAAAACGGTACTACTGCTAAGGTACGCCCATTTTTCATTCCTTTTCTATTTCAGATTAACACATGCAGGTGGTCGACAAGAAACGACGATGGATTTTTTAGCGAACGACACGAAGTCTTTAGGTCTGAAAGCATGTGTTGCACTCTTTTTCCCTCCGACCGAGTTTTGTCCCAAATGGGTTTTCGGCGAGGTGTTTAACGAGGAGACGATGAATCATGCTAACTTAGAATCAAGCTCGATTATAAATAGGCACCAAAGATCAATCCAACAATATCCAAGGTTAATTAACAATCAACCTCGAATACTTGGGGTGGGGGGGTACCCTCAGTTATGTGTTAGCTTTGAATATCAACTCTAACGGGAAGACTACTTCATAAAGGTAGGGTCTCGATAGATAGACTTTATTATAAGGGTCAAACGGTCAAAACGAACCGTACCCTTAAAGATTGCTCGAGCCCCGATTTGATCAAGAATAAAGAAAATTACTTTCCTTACAAACATCTTATGTTTTTAATAACGATCCTAAAGGGCAGTACTTAACTAAAATGTGAACGATTGCTCCCTCACTCGGGGACTGCCGTCCAACTCAAATAACTCAAGTGATCGGGACTCGAGAGAAAAAGACCTAATAGGCAAATCCCCGACTTCTAAAGATCATGGCCACCCTGCTCGAGGACTATTAGCTCGAGCAAGCCCTAATAAAACGGGAAAACGAGCTCAATAGATAGCTCCCAAACTAAAAGGCTACGACCAATCTAACACGGTTTGGAGATATCCGAAATCCGTAACAAATATAGGCCTTCAAAAAAAGAAAAAATTCTTTCAAACACTGGTTCTAAAGGCTACGCTCGGCAAAGTTATAATCTTGGCCGAAATGTATCGCGCTTTATATCAATGCAAGCAGGGGTATGGACACTTCGAGGGCTGTAATCTGTTGCTGTAAGTTTGGTTATTAGAACACTTCCAGAGAGGTGAATATCGCCAAGATCTTCTGCGACGACCATTTAATGACTACATAACTTACCATCATCTAAAGAGAATGATATTTATCCCAGATAGGTTTGCACTACCTAGAAGTGCTATGAGCTAGGTGCGTTTCTTCAATAATCCAACTGAAGAAAAAGTACATTGGATGTCTGAATGGTTCCCTAGCAGTGAGTTCATCATCAGATCAAGAGAAACTACTCATCTAGTGCTGATCGGGTTAAGAGGGATCTATCCTTATGCTCCTATAAGGGTAATGCGGCAAACGGGAAGAAAACAGGTTATACCTTGGGTCTCCAACATGGTCCAATACAAAGCAGATTTTAAAGGGAACATCTTTCCGTTCAAGTTTGAGGTACATCATATGCGGAATCAAAAGTTCATTGTGGAGAAATATACTATCGAGCCAGATAGGTATCATGCCGGCCATGTGTACCTCTACCCATCATGGTTGGTAGATGATATAGCGGGGGATGTCAAGCCAGGAATTAATCTGAAAAATAGGGTTATAGATGACGCTGCTGAAGTACAAGTCAAGTATAGGATGCTGCGCAAGAGGGTCTTCGAGTCCGAAGGTAGGCATTTGGAACAACACAAAGTGGATATGGAAGCGATCAACGAATGGAGAGAAATTGCTACTAAATCAACAAAGAGATTGGAATATTTCGAGCAAGGGCTAATAAAACTTGAGGGAAAGATGAGAAAGAGACTCTCGGATTGTAAAAACACGGAAGGCAATGAAGTAGAGCATATAGCAAGGGCTTACTTACTATTGGATATGCGCGACCTGGGGAACCTGATCGACGGATCCAAGAAGGCCAAGCATGGAGAAGGTCCTTCTGGGGCCAAATAGATTAGGAAACAATGTCTTTATTGCTTTCTAGATTCGTTCAAATTTTTTGATTGTAATAAGGCAAATGCCATTAGTGACTTTCTCATTATTGTCGTTTTAGTAAAGATTTGACTCATTTTCGCATTAATGAAATGACGCAATTATTGGTATCAATTATCTCCAAGTCTATGTGTCGCTTAGGCCTACTTCGGGCACAATGAGGTCCCTCAAATTAGGACGCAAATTTATTAATTCTGCAACACATGTTCAATATCGCAAACATTCTTTTAATACTCCTTACTGACTTAGTTACCTTTTTGTGTTTTTCTTTATTTTTATTTATTCCCATTCCCCAAGGTTGGTTCGTGCATACTGACATTGTCAGCATATCACACTAGATCCAGAGGTCCTCCACCTCCTCCTCCACCAAGTGATCCCAAGAACAAAGGAAAAGCGAAAATGGAAGATATGAGTGGTATTAGAAAAGACAATGCTACCCACACAGAGAACATTGAAACTTCAGACGGTCGGAGTATGCCAGCATAGAATGATTTGGTCCTACGTCTGGAACAAAAATTACTGGAGATACATGGGAATATTGAGCAGGTCCGGAACTTGGCACACCTTTCCCTTACCCTAAACGTCCCCGATATCATCCAACAAAACACAGACGCCCAAAACCCGGTACCTCCCCAAAACACACAAAACCAAAATCCGCAAAATCCTCCCGTGCCTCATCAATACGCCATACCTCCTCAAAACCGTAATCCTCCACCAGTACCTACCCCTCCACAACACCATCACCATCCGACTCAATATCCATAAACCACCACTTATCACACTCCTCAGAATGCAGCACAGCCTACCCCTGATCCCCAAAACTCAAAAAACGACCACTATTATGCCTAGATTTCCAGAGTCCATCAAAGCAATCCCATATATGTGGAAACTTTACCCCATACCCCACAACAGACCCTATATATACCCGAATCTGCCGAGGAGGACCTGCTCATCAAGAATATGGCGGAAGAACTCAAGAAGCTTACTGGCAAAGTTCAAAGTGTCGAAGGTGGCCAAGGCATTGAGGGTTTGAATTATAAGGATTTGTGTATTCGGCCAGATGTAGAACTACCAGAGGGTTACAAACCTCCTAAGTTCGAAATGTTTGACCGAACTGGTGATCCGAAGGTGCATTTGAGAACATATTGTGACAAACTTGTAGGGGTTGGCAAGGATGAACGAATCCGTATGAAGTTGTTCATGAGGAGCCTCACCGGAGACGCCTTGTCTTGGTACATTAGTCAGAACCCAAAGAAGTGGGATAATTGGGTGAGCATGGAGTCAGATTTCATGGATCGGTTCAGGTTTAACACAGAAAATGCACCAGACGTTTTGTACATTCAGAATCTCAAGAAGAAACCAACTGAAACGTTTCGCGAGTATGCTACTCGGTGGAGGACTGAAGCCGCAAATGTAAGGCCGGAACTTGAAGAAGAATAGATGACTAAGTTTTTTGTCAGAGCTCAGGACCCGCAATACTACGAAAGATTGATGTTTATTGAAAACCATAAATTTTCTGACATCATCAAGTTGGGAGAAAGAATAGAAGAAAGGATCAAAAGCGGAATGGTGACAAACTTTGAAGTACTCCAAGCCACAAATAAATCTTTGCAGTCATGAGGTATCTCCAAGAATAAAGAAGTGGGTACAGTAATGGTAGCCCAAGGTCTAAAATCTCCTCTCACATACCAAATACCTCCACCCACATATCAGCATTCATCTCCCAGTTACCAACAACCTGCCGCCACTTATCATACCTATAACACCCAACCAGCATACTACCACTCACCACCAGCCCGCCAAAATTACCAAAAACCAAGACCAAATTTTAACCACAGACCACGCTAGACAATACATTCCAATTGCTGAACCCATAGACCAACTATACGAGAGGCTAAAGGCTGCCAGTTATGTCACTCCCATTTCCGCTGTTGCTATGGAAAACTCTGCCCAGTGGATTAACCCAAATAAGATATGTGCCTATCACTCAGACATGAAGGGTCATACTATTGATGAGTGTCATACTTTGAAGGATAAGATTCAGATATTAATTGACACCAAAGTCATACAGGCAAAGGAGGCTACACCCAATGTCCGTAACAATCCTCTCCCGGATCACAGGGTGAAGGGATAAACGTGATAGAGACCAATGAAGAATGGGACTCGGAAGGGTCAATTGGACTCATTCGAGAAGGGGATAATCCTAAAACATCTCCAGTCACTCTTACACCTATCGCGGTACAAACTCAGGCACCAACTGAAGTTGAGGTAGCCGCACCAACTCCGTTTGAGGTTGAAGTAACAACACCCTTCACCGTGATGGTAGCACCTACGCCGTCTTATAAGTCTAATGTTATACCATGGGATTATGTTGCGGAAGCAAGAAGGAAAGGAAAAGCAAAAAATGGAAGAAACATGTGCAACGCAAGGCATGACCAGAATCGGTATGGTTTATACACCCGAGCATTTGGGAGGAACGAGAAAAGAAGCTGCATCTAAGCCGCATGTCATTGAGAATGGCCCGGATGAACTTTGGAGAAAGGTGCAAGCCAGAGAATATTCTGTGGTTGATTATCTGAACAAAACCCCTGCTCAAATATCCATTTTATCACTGTTGCAAAATGCTGAGGCATATAGAAATGCCCTAATGAAGGTGTTGAATGAAGCCTATGTACCCACTAAAATCACCAATGGAGAAATGGCCAACATGGTAGGGCAAGTATTAGAAAGCCATAAGATCACTTTTCATGAAGACGAGCTGCCACCGGAAGGACTAAGTCACAACAGGGCACTGCATATCACAGTGCAGTTTGAGGACAAATTCATTGCCAGAGTCCTGATAGATGGGGTTTCGAGTCTCAACATATGTCCACTAACTACTCTGAAAAGATTGGGTAAAAGCCTGCATGAGATACGAGCAGGAAGTATGGATGTGAAAGTATTTGATGGGTTTCAAAAGGCCACAATTGGGGAGACCAACCTCAGCCTACAGATGGGCCCAACCTGGTTTGATGTTGAGTTTCAAGTGTTAGACATATCTGCTACCTATAACCTATTATTGGGATGACTTTGGATACATGTCGCTGGGGCCGTAACTTCTACTCTACATCAGGCCGTGAAGTTTGAGTGGAACCATCAGGAAGTGATTATCCATGGAGATGGAAGTAATCCCATTTATACCAATCAGACTGTTTCGGTCGTCGAGAATAGAAGGAAGTTGGTGGAGAAACATACCATCACATCGAGTGCGTCAACGCAATTGAGAAAGACAAATGGTGGAGTAGTAAGTTAGAAAGCATACTATCATGGACAAGGGGGGTATGAACCCGGAAAGGGTCTCGACAAGAATCTCTAGGGGATCACCAAACCGATACAGCTAAAGCGTCATGGCACAACTTTTGGTCTTGGGTATGAATACACCTGGCAAGAGTGTCAGAATTGGTCGCCACCATGGCGTGGTCCTTATTACCCTCTAGAACAACTAGTACCAAATTTGCACCCGCCATTTCATCAAGCTGACATGATGTGGGGGTCCGAAGAAGATGAAGTTTTAGCTGGCATAAGGAATTTGTTTCTGGATGATGAAGACATAGATTACAGTGTGATAGTTGAGGAGGAGGAGGAGGAGGAAGACGAACTTATTATTCAGACCGTGGAGAAGGGAGCTGTTCTCAAGAACTTGACTGCTACACCATCAAGGGCCCGTCGAGTTCCTGGGTAGCCTGGCAATTAGCATCATTTATTTTTTAAAGCAATTTTATGAGCATCTAAGACATTTTTAGTATTTTGTTTTAAGCATATTTTGTTTAAAATAATTGCTCGAATCATGGAACTGCACTTGTTTGACGTTTTAAATCTTTATCAATGGATTGTTGTTTTTAGTATTTATTATAATCCTTTACATTTTCTCTCTCTACAACGTTATTATTACTTATCCCGATGAACCTACGACTGTGACATGTAATGAGACAACGCAATATAAGGATAGTGATTCAGAGGATCTGGAAGAGGATGTAATACCCGAGGAAATTGTTAGAGAAGTGGAAAAGTTTGAAAACAAGTCTAAGTCCAATTGGATGAGACTGAAACAGTTAGTTTGCGAGACTCCGAAACAGTCAAGGAAACGCGTATAAGCATTCATCTATCGCCGTCAGAGAAGGAATAATACATCCAGTTTTTGAAAGAGTATGAGGATATTTTTGTATGGTCCTACGATGATATGACCGGTTTGAGAACGTCCATAGTGGCTCATAAACTACCTACCGACCCTATGTGTCCACCGGTAAAGCAGAAACTCAGAAGGTTCAAGCCAGATATGAGTTTAAAAATAAAAGATGATGTCACTAAGCAAATCAAAGCCAAGGTTCTCAAAGTGGTTGAATATCCGACTTGGTTAGCCAACATTGTGCCGGTTCCGAAGAAGGATGGGAAGGTTAGAGTATGTGTCGATTATCGGGATCTAAACAGAGCAAGTCCCAAAGATGATTTCCCGTTGCCCAATATACACATACTAATCGACAACTATGCCAAGCATGAACTCCGGTCTTTTGTAGATTGCTTCGCGGGGTATCATCAGATCTGGATGGATGAAGAGGATGCCGAAAAGACAGACTTTATCACACCATGGGGGATGTACTGCTATAAAATAATGCCATTTGGCCTAAAGAATGCTGGAGCCACTTATATGAGGGCCATGACAACCATTTTCCATGACATGATACACAAGGAGATAGAGGTGTATGTGGACGACATCATCATCAAATCTAAAAAGGGTACATATCACATAGCGGATTTGAGGAAATCTTTTGATCGACTTCGAAGGTACAACCTGAAACTGAACCCCACAAAGTGTGCCTTCGGAGTCCCTGCTGGAAAACTGCTAGGGTTCATCGTCAGCGCCGAGGAATTGAGCTAGACTCGTCAAAGGTCAAGGCTATCCAAAATTTTCCACCTCCGAAGTACAAGAAAGATGTGGTGAGTTTCTTAGGGTGTCTCAACTATATCATCCGTTTCATAGCACAATCAATTGTGATCTATGAACCAATTTTTCAAATGTTGAAGAAAGACGTTGCAACAAGTTGGACTAAAGAGTGCCAGAAAGCCTTTGACAAGATCAAGGAATATTTATCCAAATCACCTGTTCTGGTCCCACTAGAATCTGGGAGACCTCTACTACTCTATTTATCCGTACAGATGGGGCTTTTGGTTATGTTCTGGGACAACACGATGAGATGGGAAGAAAGCAGTAGGCCATATATTATTTGAGTAAAAACTTCACACCCTATGAAGCACGGTACTCTTTGTTGGAGCACACCTGCTGCGCTTTGATATGGATAGCTCAAACGTTGAGGAACTACTTATGTGCTTATACCATATATCTCATATCAAGAATGGACCCGCTAAAATACATCTTCTAGAAAACCATGCCTATTGGAAAGTTGGCGAAATGGCAAATATTACTGAATGAATTCGACATCATCTATGTAACTCAGAAGGCAGTCAAAGGGCAAGCATTGGCAGATCATTTGGCAGAAAATCCTGTAGACGGAGAATACGAATCATTAAAAATGTATTGTCCCGATGAGGAAGTATTATTTATGGGAGAAGACATCACTAAAGCATACGATGGTTGGTGGATGTTCTTTGACGGAGTCGCGAACTTCAAAGAAGTAGGTATTGGAGCTTTCTTAGTATCAGAAACTGGCCAACACTATCCAGTATCCGCAAAATTCAAGTTTCCATGTACCAACAATATGGCAGAATATGAGGCTTGCATCTTGGGACTCAGGTTGGCCATTGACATGAACGTTCAGGAGTTACTGGTGATTGGCGATTTCGATCTCTTGGTACATCAGGTTTCAGGAGAGTGGGCCACGAAGAACACTAAGATATTACCATATTTGTATTGTGTACAAGAGTTGATGAAGAGATTCACAATAATAGAGTTCAAGCATGTTCCGAGAATCCAGAATGAGTTCGTAGATGCATTGGCCACTTTATCTTCCATGATACAATACCCAAACAAGAATTTCATCAATCCTATCCCAGTAGGGATTCATAATCAGCCAGCTTATTGTGCTCATGTTGAAGAATAAATGGATGGAGATCCATGGTTCCACAACATCAAAAAATATTTGGCAAAAGGAGAGTACCCGGAGCACGCAAATCATACTCAGAAACGGACACTTCGAAGATTATCTAACCATTTCTTCCAAAGCGGAGGAATTCTATATAGAAGGACTCCATATCTGGGATTATTACGGTGTGTCGAAGTCAAAGAAGCATCCAAATTACTCGAAGAGACACATGCCGGAACTTGCGGACCGCACATGAATGGCTTTATCTTAGCTAAGAAGATATTAAGAGCAGGATATTTTTGGATGACTATGCAAACAGACTGCATCAGGTATGTCCAAAAGTGTCATCAATGCCAAGTACATGTTGATATGATACGAGTGCCACCCAATGAACTCAATGCAACAAGTGCACCTTGGCCTTTCTCCGCTTGGGGGATGGATGTCATCGGTCCAATCGAACCCGCCACTTCAAATGGGCACATGTTCATTCTAGTGGCCATAGACTATTTCACAAATGGGTTGAATCTGCATCTTACAAGGCTGTAACTAAGAAGGTCATCGCAGATTTCGTTAGGGATTGTATTGTTTGTCGGTTCGGGGTGCCGGAATCAATCATCACCGACAATGCCGCCAACCTTAACAGTGATTTGATGAGATCCATGTGTGAAAACTTCAAGATCAAGCATAAGAATTCCACAGCATATAGGCCGTAAATGAATGGAGTTGTAGAAGCTGCCAACAAGAACATCAAGAAGATATTGAGGAAGATGGTAGATAATTACAAACAATGGCACGAGAAGCTACCGTTTGCTTTGCTTGGATATCGTACCATGGTTTGCACATCAACTGAGGCAACTCCTTATTTATTGGTTTACGGTACTGAAGCGGTTATCCCTGCCAAAGTAGAAATCCCTTCTCTGAGAATCATACAAGAAGCCGAGCTCAGCGAAGCAGAATAGGTACAGAGCCGATATGAGCAACTGGCCCTCATTAATGGAAAAAGAATGAGTGCAGTATGTCACGGTCAACTCTACCAAAACAGAATGGCCAGAGCTTTCAACAAAAGGGTCAGGCCTAGACAATTCACACCGGGGCAGTTGGTGCTAAATCGGATCTTCCCCTATCAAGATGAATCCAAAGGAAACTTTTCACCCAATTGGCAAGGGTCCTACATGGTTCATCGAGTACTAACAGGAGGGGCACTTATACTTGCAGAAATGGACTGAGATATTTGGCCAAAACCTATCAACTCAGACGCAGCTAAGAGATAATATGTTTAGGATTGTTTACATTTCTTCATCTGTTGTAACTGAACTACGCTTGACCCGATTCCCATTTAAGAGGGGATACGTAGGCAGCCCTGTGGGTTCGGTCACATCTTAATAAAATCTTCATTTTTCCATGATCAGAAAACTGGGGCAGAATTTTGAGGGAAGCAAGTTCAGCCGACATCATCATACACGGAACAACCAAAGTATTGCATCCTCAAAATTCTGAAGCAAGGAGGTCGCAATGTCTCTAAAATATATCACAGTCACCGGTTCATCTAAATTATTTGAAATCGCATATTACTACATTTCAAATAACTATATTTATCAAATGCATGCAAATGTTTCGAAAAATTTATTTTTATGACATCCAGATGCTACCCAGGGTAACTCAAACAGGACCTCAAGACAGGAGCAAAGGCAAAACAGAAGACAAAACTGCAAACCAACCTTCCCCCATAAAACTCACAATTTTTCTTTGGATACAAGCATGATAAGACAACAATACCCGCAGATATATCAAATCACTACCTTCATGACGACAAGTTACCAAACGCAAAAATTCCAACTAAGAAATACTTTACTTTCTCACTGTCACTCATCTTTTTTCTTGCATAAGGCTAAACATTGCCTTTCCCTACATGATACTAAGCATTGTCTCCTCTTCCTGCATGAGGCTAAGCACTGCCTCCCTAATTGCATGAGACTAAGCATTGCCTTTCCCTGTATAAGACTAAGCAGTGTCTCCTTTTCCTGCATGAGGCTAAGCACCGCCTCCCTAATTACATAAGCCTAAGCATTGCCTTTCCTTGCATGAGACTAAGCAGTGTCTCCTATTTGCATGAGGCTAAGCATTGCCTCCCAAATTGCATAAGGCTAAGCATTGCCTTTTTCGCATGAGACTAAGCATTGTCTCCTATTTACATGAGGCTAATCATTGCCTCCTTAACTGCATAGGGCTAAGCACTGCCTTTCTTTGCATGAGACTAAGCATCGTCTCCTATTTACATGAGGCTAAGCACTGCCTCCTTAACTGCATAAGGCTAAGCACTGCCTTTCTTTGCATGAGCCTAAGCATTGTCTCCTATTTGCATGAGGCTAAGCCCTGCCTCCTTATTTGCATGAGGCTAAGCCCTGCCTCCTTATTTGCATGAGGCTAAGCCTTGCCTCCCTATTTGCATGAGGCTAAGCCCTGCCTCCTTAATTGCATAAGCCTAAGCATTGCCTTTCCTGCGTGAAGCTAAGCACCGCTTCCCTTACTTGCATGAGACTAAGCAGTGTCTCCTATTTGCATGAGGCTAAGCCCTGCCTCCTTATTTGCATGAGGCTAAGCCCTGCCTCCTTATTTGCATGAGGCTAAGCCCTGCCTCCTTATTTGCATGAGGCTAAGCCCTGCCTCCTTATTTGCATGAGGCTAAGCCCTGCCTCCTTATTTGCATGAGGCTAAGCCCTGCCTCCTTATTTGCATGAGGCTAAGCCCTGCCTCCTTATTTGCATGAGGCTAAGCCCTGCCTCCTTATTTGCATGAGGCTAAGCCCTGCCTCCTTATTTGCATGAGGCTAAGCCCTGCCTCCTTATTTGCATGAGGCTAAGCCCTGCCTCCTTATTTGCATGAGGCTAAGCCCTGCCTCCTTATTTGCATGAGGCTAAGCCCTGCCTCCTTATTTGCATGAGGCTAAGCCCTGCCTCCTTATTTGCATGAGGCTAAGCCCTGCCTCCTTATTTGCATGAGGCTAAGCCCTGCCTCCTTATTTGCATGAGGCTAAGCCCTGCCTCCTTATTTGCATGAGGCTAAGCCCTGCCTCCTTAATTGCATAAGCCTAAGCATTGCCTTTCCTGCGTGAAGCTAAGCACCGCTTCCCTTACTTGCATGAGACTAAGCACTGTCTCCTCTTCCTGCATGAGGCTAAGCATTGCCTCCCTAATTCCACAAGGCTAAGCACTGCCTTTTCCTCATGATTAAATGCTATCTCCATTACGACATCTAAGACCTAGCAGTATCCTCTACTCACTCAGGGCTAAGCACTGCCCTCATCTTACACAAGACTAAGCCTTGTCTTGTCTCATCTTCGCATGTGACCAAGCGTCACATCTTTGCACTTCATGGGCTGAAATATCGCCATTTTTTCTGAAGGCGTCATAGTCCGAAGGCATCATCCTCATAGCCGGGAGACACTATTCCATGGCCTGAGGATCTCTCAAAATTGTACATCATTATTCAAAAGCGTCATAGTCCAAAGGCACCATCCTCATGGCTCGAGGACATCATTTCATGGCCTGCAAATCCCTTATCATACATTTCATAGTCCAGGACGCCATGGTCTAAGGATATCATCCTCACCGTCCGAAGACAATTTTCACGATCCAAAGGGAATTCCCATCAAGTTTGAATTTTCGCAATAACCCATATATATTTGCATGCATCGTGTTTTAAGTTTTGCAGGTAACCCAGGAAGTAACCGGTCATCAAACGGAAGCATTCTTCGCTCTGGTGTCCGTTCACAACGTTCACATCCTGCAATTGTTTCAAACATAACCGACCACCATCAATTACCCACCTTTTACTCTATGACCGTTCAGATATTTGCTAAGTGATACATCCATAACATTTCAAATTCGCATTCATGACTTCACGTAAATTCATCCGATACTATCCTACCCAAAGGAACCTTTTTCGAAACATACGACCATTCCTATAACAACTCCATCGGTTTCATTCACTGTTGGATCTAGAACTATACACGACCTGATTCCCGTAACACCAGGGATATGTAGGCAACTCAGGAACCAGGGTTCGGCCCCCATCTTTTTTCAAAATCACATCATCCCTCATTTAGTTCGGCCAAAATTGGTCATCATTTTCTTTACCCGATAATTCTTTCATTATTCCCAGAAAAAGAAGGGCAGCTGTTGATTTACAAGATTTATGCAAGCATTTTCCATAATGTTTTATAATTTTAAAACTTCAAAATTAATTTTTTCTTGCATTCAAATAGTTTAAATATTTATTAATTATCCTTTAAATTATTTTGTGATGACTCAATCATCCAATTTATTATTTTGCACCCATATATATGTTTCATAATAGTTTTACTTCATTTCATATAATTAGTTTTAAGCTATTTACATAATTTTGCAATAGTAGCCTATATTCTATGCATAATTACTTGTTATTGTATTATTTGTGGTAAATTGAATGTTTTATATTTTTATAATGTCAAGCTAGTATTCTAAATCATTTTACTACATAAATGATGTTTTTATTATTCATTAATCTCTTTTATGAATTATTCCGCATATTTGTTTTATAGCCCAATACAAGGCTATTTCCGGACCAAAATAAGGCCCAACCCTTTGGCCCACTCCACTTCACTCTTCAGGAACCTAACCAAACGACCCCTTTAAAAATCCGATCGCGACCCACTGCATTAAACCTGTCCCATTTCTTATTCAATCCTGGTCGTTGATCTTCAATGATCAACGACCCATAATAAATCCCCATCTCTCCTTATATCCCCAAGCCCAAACCCTAAAGACCCATTCCCAATTTCCACAGCCCCTAAATACTCTCTACTCTCTCTTCTTCTTTGAGAAACCCTAGCCGCCTCCCCCCTTAATCCCTCACCTAATCCCACTGATAATGGGATTCAACCATTATTTTCTTACCTTGTTTGGAACCTTTTGGTACTGGTTATCCGTTTGTGATGTTACTTAGGTGCTTGCCTAAGTTTAGCAAGCAAGATATCTCGAGATTGAACCAAAGTGGTTCGAATCTTTGATTTTGAGCATTATTCCGTCTATATACACTCAATACCATACCATGTGAGTCCGATTTCGTTTGAATTTCTGTGATTTACACTTTCCCTAAAAAAACTAGGGTTTATTGGATTTCTCTCCTAAATTGATTTCGAACTGATTTTGCATGCCTTCTTTCCTTATTCTATGTTTGATTTATTTTGTTTCCTTATTTGTTCGTTCAATTTTTACTGCTATATAAAACCCTCCCCATTCCCCTTTTAGGACAGACTGGAATCGACATATTTTTCCTAAAACATTGAGGCTTTGTTATGCTATTGTCTTGTTCTGTATTCTGTTTTTGGTCGGCTGAAAGCCAAGGCCACTAAGACTCTGTTATTCAACCTTTTCTTGGTGTGAGCATTGCCCAGAGTTCTTTCGAAGCTCCTGGGAACTTTGACGTATTGAGGTTCTAGGTTCTTGTGGAATTTTTGCTCTTTACTGTTATTCGTTTAACTGATAAGTTACTGGACTTCTGCAATTTTATTCTTATGTGTCTGTGATTCGCATACGTTCTCACTTCTGAAATTCATATCTTAATATGTTTCTGGACTGCCCTTGTGTGTAATTCTGCTAGCTTTACCTCAGTTTTAGGTCTCTTCAGCATTTAATTTAACATAATGTGGCTACTCTGAAACATGTTTTTGCCTAATTTGAGCAAATTAGATTCTCTTAAATCCGTTTGGCCAATATGTTCTGAACTACTGATGTGTGTGACCTTTGCACTTGTTAGCATCTTTTTAGTGTTAGTTCTGCTTAAAATGTCAATTTTGTTATTTGAATATGCTTCATCTGCATAATTTGTACTTTCATTATTTAATTAGTCTATTGTGTCCAAAACCTGAATGTTTACATTTACTATCTGACACGAGCTTGTTTTCCCATTCTGTTCTGAATCTCTGTAATGGTAATCTTGCCTATGTAGTATTTTTAAGTGTGTGTTAAGATCCTTCTCTACCAACCATGACTAGTTCCTTGTTAATATGTCCCTCAATATGTTTTTGGCTCACATGATCGACTAGTAATTGTCATAATCTGTGTTGCCCCATCATGTCTAATGCAGTTCTGATGTCTGATGTGAAATTAACATGGCTATTTTATGACACTAAGATATATACTTATCATAATTTGGATCTTTAGGATTTCTTTTGTTTGGTATTGGGCATCTGTGTATGATAATCTTTTTCAATCATGCAAACTTGTTCTTCCCTTAACTCTGCCAATATGTGACTGCCTATGTGCTAAGTGTTGAACCTGCTTCTAAATCTTTACTAAACTTGCTTTTAAATCCTGTGACCTGTTCGATTGTCTGCTCAATATGCTCAACTTGGCCATGTCTATTTTATGTTATAATTTTATCCCTCAATTCCTGTCTCTCAACCTTGGTCCACTCTCCTTCACTTGTTACCTATGCTCTCTTAAATTTCTCATTCTTAGCCGACTGAAAGCCAAGGCTACCTAGGCTTTACTGCTGACCTCCCTAGTGTGAGTACTGCTCGGGGTCCATTTGAGGCCCTTGTGAACTCTGACACACTAGGATTTGGGTCGTTAGTCATTCCCTGAAACTTAAACTACCCCCATTCAACCCCTTTCTTCCAATTATCTGTTGTACATCTAAGTCGGTTGGTTTAAATGATGCAATGCTTGGCAATATGGTTATATGAATTGACTTTGGGCTCCTCTATGGATTCTGGGGTTGTGTTGATGAATACAGCTCCTTGTTAGATGTCTGGGTATGTTGTGTGAGAATTGCTGAAGGCCCAGACAGTGCTGGGTATTTCATTTGGGCCTGCTGTGGGCCTATTATCATTATTTGTATAATATTTGTATCTTACTTATTAATGTGACTATAATAACTTTGTATAAATGATTGGGGTGTTAGTAAAGTGGGTAATGGGTGGATTTCTAATATTTGCATACCAAATGGGTAGATAATATGCCTATAGGACTTAGTGATTTACTTGTTATAAATATATATGCCATTCCATCACTATGTGCACTATAGAAATCATGCCATTAGGGGAACACACACACACACACAGAGTCTGCTAGCAAATATGAATTCAAAGTGCTGCAATTATGCTTACTGCTACGTGCTACTAGAATGCTTGCCGATAGGAATAAATGTCATTGATTTCAATTCGCATCAGCATTCACTAGAAATCATGCCTACATTATTCTGACAATTCCGTTTGCCACTGTCACCTAGAAAATATGCCTATAGGATTAAGGTATGACGATAAAATCAGCTCTAAGTGGTGAACGTTAGAGATCCTGCCTATAGGATATAATTACTCGCCATAATTTGTTAATGTTAAATCGCTTCAATACTGTTTCACGTATGTTGTTGTTAGAAAGCATGAATAATTCTGGGCTTTCCTCCAATAGATTTCATTGTCACTTAGTGATTCACCCCTAGACACAACATCTATAGGTTAAATAACAGGAAATCTGCAATCTCAAATCAGCATGCAACAATCGTATAATTATTTGGAGATAAGCAACGCCTAGCCTTTGAAACCGCTTGTATGTTTTAATGCATAGTCACATAGAAGCCATGTCTATAGGGTTCAAATGGCTTTAATTCGCCTCAATTCTAAAACTGTCTAACGCCTAATGTTAGAATTTATTTGCGTGCATTTGTTGTCTAAGTGTGGAGGCTAACTTGAGCCCTTAATTGCCTTTACATGAAGTCCAACTTGTTTTGTATGTCGCCTAGTTTTATCATTCTGAGAAACCTAAGAAAAGTCTAGAACCACCCTAAATAGAGGTCCAATACCTCCTGAACCATAGGTATGGGGCAGGCAGTGCACGCATAGGGCACGACTTAGTAAACAACTTTAACATAGTAATCGGGTAGCAGAAGATTATAGTCTGTGCCCGCTGGATAATATGAGTAACACCCTATCTCAAGGGAGTTACGAAATATTATTTATATTGCGCGGGGTGATCCTTTAGGCTAAAAAAGATAGGACCCCCCCCCCCCCCCCCCCCCCCCTTTTCTTTTCTATTAGAATGAAAACATAGTTGTACCTCCCTATTCAATATCTCTTTGTAATAAAGTTCTTAGATTTTGTACTCTCTTTGCTTACTTGATCACATAGACTAATCCATATAATTTAAGTTTGGCCGGGACCCACAGTTGTGGACCTCGAGGAGTGCCTAACACCTTCTCTTTGAGGTAACTTGAGCCCTTACCCGATCTTTGGTGGCGTTGACCAGTTAAGCCGGAGTCATCTACAAATAGGTGCCCTAACACACCTTAAAAATCATTAGGTGGCGACTCTCATCTTCTAATAACTCCTTAAAAGAGTTGTCACATGTCGAAGCCCGATTTCGCGAGAAAAAGGGGCGCAACATCTGTATACGATCGAAACCGGGATTGCCTTTCGCATGACTTATCGAGAGTAGAACATGATAGTGCAAAGTTCAAACTCGTTTTATATTGAACCATGGTGCGGAGGGAGATTGCCGAGCTCGTGACTCAGAGATCGATTAAGATCGAGTCGGCCAAGATCAAGACCGAGCAAGATCGAGGTCGGCCAAGATCGAGACTGGCCAAGATCGAGATCGGCCAAGATCGGGACCGAGCAAGATTGAGTGAAGATTACCGAGCCAAATAATGAAAAACCAAAATATCCGCAATCAGGCGTTAATCACGGCGGAAATCACGGCACAAATCAAGGAGCGGCTGACTAATTAGCCTATGATGAGGTTCCTAATTGTATTAGCACTGTATCAATAGTAGGACTCCCCTACTATATAAAAGGGGTCTAATCATTTGTAAAGACATATATTTTTAGGAAATAAAAAGAAAAATACTACCTTTTTTAGCTTGAAATATCATGTTATTCTGTTCTTATATTACTTGAATCTCTACTTGGTTTGAAGGTGATCGAACTCGAGGGCCAAGGCTATCCGATTCCTTTGGTTTGCGTTCATTTCTTTTACAGTCAATCTCAATATTAATATACATATACATTTTCTCAATTTGTGCCAAGCTATATCACATATCCTTAAAACTGCGTATAAATTCAATTGTTATCCGTTTTTCGGGTAAACAAATTAGTTTTCCACTTCTCCTTTTTTACGGTTGCTTTATTTTTTACAAAATTTGGGTCTTTGTAACAACATTATCATAGTTATTAGAACTTAGAAATATGTCGAAACCATTGGAATATTTATCCAAATAGCCGGTTGGATTCACTGTTTACTTTTTCTAGCTGGTTTATTGGATTATATATTAGTTATACACGATTACACACGCACACATGTATATTAGTTATATATATATATATATATATATATAAAAGTCCATGTCGCTTCTTTACTTGTAGTTTTATGCATCCTTCGCGATTATTCGGAGCAATAGTAATTATTTTGAGAGTGATCACTTGAATATCTTATTTTTCATACTTTTCCTGGTTTGGATTTTTTTACCCTTAAAAATGGATAATTAAATTTGTAAGTGGGTATAAGGATACGCGTATTAACTCAATACAAACGATAAATTACGTTAGATTAAACAGATAGAGGACATAATAAATTGTCAAACCGCTTGGGGGAGGGAGGTTCCGGAATCAACAATAGCCTTAATGAAATATCTACCCTCGATCCCGGACTCACAATAACTGAGCACTAATGAACAAAAATGAGAACTTTGAATAATAGAGAGAATAACAGTATATTGCTTTAGTATACATGTTACACTGTGCTTAATGAATAATCAGACCCCCTTTATATAGTAGAGGAGTCCTACCCTATATACAATTCCTTAAAAGGTAAAACTCTTTCGTTTAACCAATCATTGGATTCCTGCCGATATGTGTCGAGATCCACGTCGGGTAAGGACGTAGTAATTCCCGGACCCGACGATGACATTACTACCCATGTGGCTTACCCCTTCAGTATGAGAAAGATTGGGAGATGACGGGTAAAAACTTGCTAGGAAAATCAAGCACGATGGCTTGGGTAGAGGATAAATAAAAAGGTTGCAACTTGTTGAATAATCTTGAAGAACGAAGGGAAAAATATTGGAATATGAAGAAAGGTAGTGATATCCTGAAGGTTCGAAGGTAGAAATTTGGTCAAAAGTAAAAAATGAAAAAGGATGGAGTATTTATAGAGGCTTGCCGATGGTGACACGAGTTGGAAGTCATTATGACTCTACTGATGGGATGTTTCGGGTTCTTTGTCTTTTCTGTCACGGCGTGTTGAAGAAGGAATCGAAGGGCTAATGTCGTTTCTCGTCGTTTCCCTAAACTTACCCACTGAGAAACGAGTGGACTATCTGTATACGAATGAAACCGGGACTGTGGACGCCTCAATTTCCAATAAGGTAAACAGAGCAATAGGCGTGATGATGAGGGACCGGAATCGAGGCAAGGATCCCTCGAGCCGAGATTCGGGCAAAGCGCCCTAACTCGGGAGTATCGGGGCCATGACCCCGGGTTCGATTCAAATCCCAGAGACATCGGAGAGCACTACCAGGAAATCGAGCACGACGAACAATAGGCCGTGATATCCGTGACCAACCGGATATCACGACGTGGATCTCGACACATATCGGCAGGAATCCAGTGATTGGTTAAACGGAAGATTTTTACCTTTTATGGAATTGTATATAGGGTAGGACTCCTCTACTATATAAAGGGGGGTCTGATTATTTATTAGGCATAGTGTAACACGTATATTAAGGCAATATACTATTATTCTCTCTGTTATTCAAAGTTCTCATTTTTGTTCATTAGTGCTCAGTTATTGTGAGTCCGGGATCAAGGGAAGATATTTCATTAAGGCTATTGTTGATTCCGGAACCTCCCTCCCCCAAGAGGTTTGATAATTTATAATGCCCTCTATCTGTTTATTCTAACACATTTTATCATTTGTATTGAGTTAATACGCGTATCCTTATACCCACTTATAAATTTAATTATCCATTTTTAAGGGTAAAAAAATCCAAACCAGGAAAAGTATGAAAAATAAGATATTCAAGTGATCACGCTCAAAATAATTACTATTGCTCCAAGTAATCGCGAAGGATACATAAAACTACAAGTAAAGAAGCGACATGGACTTATATATATATATATATATATATATATATATATATATATTGTGTGCATGTGTAATCGTGTATAACTAATATATAATCCAATATACCAGCTAGACAAAGTAAACAGTGAATCCAACCGACTATTTGGGTAAATATCCCAATGGTTTCGACACATTTCTAAGCTCTAATAACTATGATAATGTTGTTAGAAAGACCCGAATTTTTTAAAAAATAAAGCAATCGTAAAAAAGGAGAAGTGGAAAACTAAGTATTTGAGTGTTTACACTTACCTCTTCACATTCGACCTGGTGGACCCGGTCATACTGGAATTTTGTAGGAGGTATGACGTATGCCTCGGTCAGATCCATCTGTTACTGTGGAGGATTGTAATACTCCTACGATTCTCTTTTAACAAAGTCGAGTCATGTTTGTTCACCATCGATCATCTTCTCCGCCTGT